>OZ018395.1:33475558-33669048 GCA_963969525.1 Ontholestes murinus | reverse complement strand
TAACAAGAGAGAGAGAAGAACATCTTTATTTGGACAAACAAAAATACATTTAGAGCGAATACATTTAAATTTGAAATAAGGGTTAGTCTGTCCGTTTGGGCTATCGACCTTCGGTCTTTCTGCCCTGTCTTTATTCTAATTTATGTAAAAAACAAAGAAAAAAATTGCTGTCTAGCTTAACTGTCCGGATGATGCGAGCTAATGAATTGATGAAGAGTGATTGATGGATGTTTGTGTTTGGGGGGGATATTAGGGTTTCGGGGAGTGCAAAATTTATTGAGAAGGGTTACATTGAAAGGATTGTTGGCAAATTTTACGCTAAGGCTTATAATTCGTTGGGATATGGGGGTGACTTGAGTGGTTTCGTAAAGGAGAACATTAGAAGGATTGTGTAGGGGGTTAACGGGGTGTCTTAATTTGGTGAGGGTACGTAGGGCTGACCTTTCGGCGACATTGAAGTGATGGAGAGTGGAAGGACGGATTTGGTTAAATAGGATCGCACTGTAATCAATAAGAGGTCGACAAATCGATGCATATATTTTAACGGCTGTTTTAGTGGATATGCCCTGATTTTTGTAGGTTAATACACGGAAATGTCGAGCTCTTGTTTTGATTTTGGATTTAATTGATTGTGCGTGGGCTGTAAAGGAAAGTTTGGAATCGACAAGGACGCCTAGGTATTTACAGGTGTTGGAGGGGTGGATGTAGGTATTGTTAATATTAATAGAAGGGGAATGCGGTGTGATTTTATGGTGGGGAATAAAAAGTTTGGATTTGGAAGGGTTTACTTTCATACGCCATTTGGAACACCAGGATTGGATTGCGTCAAATGATGATTGAAGGGATAGTTGGGCAGCTTGGAGAGTCGGGGCGTGGGTAACCAGGGCAGTGTCGTTAGCAAAGAGGAGGGCGTATTTGGAAGGATGAAAGTATGTTGGATTGGGGCTGTATATGTCGTGACAAAAGATATTATATAAGAGGGGGGAGAGGGGAGATCCTTGTGGTACACCTTGGTGGATAGGAAAAGGGTCGGCATAGGTTTGTTTGAATCTAACTTTACAGGTTCTGTTAGAGAGGAAGTTATGGATAAGGATTATTAAATGACGTGGAATATTTAGAAGGAAACACTTATAAATGAGGCCAATATGCCAAACCGAATCAAATGCCTTTTGAATGTCTAGAAAAAGGATTGTTGTTTTTTGTCCTTCGAGGTGATTGGTTTGGATATTGGAGGTTAGAATGGATAGAGGATGAGTGGTTGATTTTTTGGGCAGGAAACCAAACTGGTACTCGGGTATGTGGTTGTTAGAGGATTGGAAGAGTTTTTGTTTAATAAGGGATTCGTATAGTTTTCCTATTAGTGGGAGGAGAGTAATGGGACGGTAACTGGATACTGAAGTAGGATCGGTGTCAGGTTTGGGAATACAGATAGCGATACCTTGCTTCCATTCTGTAGGGAAAAATTGATTGGAATAGCAATAGTTGTATATTTTTAGTATAAACATATGGATTTCGTGGGGGAGTTTTTTAAGGAGTAGACGAGGAATTTTGTCGTGACCGGGGGAGGAATTTTTACCAGAGTGCAATTGTATATAATAGTCTGTTTCGTCTAATGAATCGTCGGTTGGAGGGGGTAAGGGTATTTTATCAAATGAATTGAACCAGTCCGTAACTGTATTATAAAAGTTGTTGTCATATTCGTGGCTGTCTGATTTTTGAAACGTCTTTTCTAACTATCCTGCAAATGCATTCGCTATTGATTGATCGTCCGTAAGTATTGAACCGTCAGTTGGGTCTTTAATATTTACAATGTTGTCTGATTTTTTATATTTACAAAGCTTTTTTATTTCATTCCAGTAGGTTTTGCCCTGGCTGTTGTTTATTCTTTGGCAAGCTTCCAGCCATGTATGGCAATAAAACTTTTCAATTCCCTACCGGAAGTTCTAAAGAGAAAAAAAGACAATATTAAAGTATTCAAAAAGGCACTAAATGAATATCTAGTTAACATAGAACCTTATAGCATACGCGAATTTTTTGATTATGATCAAATAGCCTAATATAGATTTGTATATGCATGTGTGACAATACTTGTATGTGTATGTGTATATATATGTATATATTTGTATATCTAGTGTTAGGACATTTTGTTTGTAGTATTAATTATGTAATTAGTTAGGTACTATAAGACAACATTGACGCAATTTCATTTTGCATATTTTTGTAAATGACACTTTGAAATAAAGATTATTATTATTATTATTATTATTGTGTTTTTTGTATTCGGTTATTAATAATTTAATTTCTTTGTTTAGTCTGTTGAATCTGTTTTTAATTGAACTGTCCTCGTAGAATTTACTGTCTCTGTACAATTGTCTCTTATATTTTAGCAGTCTAAGGATATATTTGGGTTGGGGATATTTATAGTATTGTTTTTTAAGTGTTGAAATATGCAATAAAATTGATTCTGATAGGGATTGGCAAAAATGGGAAATAATGTTAGGATTAATGTCTTGAGTAAAATCAAATGTCGAAGATATGTCATTTATAACCTTTTCTATATTGCAGCTCTGGTAGTGATGGATATATTCAGGAGGGGATGGGGTAGGTTGGGATTGGGTATTAAAATCGAACTGTATGGATAGGTGATCGGAACATAGGTCTGGGATTAATTTTGTGGAGTGGATTAGGTGTCGAATGTTGGATGTACAAAGGATTAAATCGGGAGTTGATTGACTTTCACTCATGATAAATGTTGGCGGAGTTGGGATTTTTATAAAATTGGAATTAGAGAGGAAGAATTGGATTTGACGGGATTTTCTTCTATTGACGTTAAAGTCACCAATTATTATTGCGTGGTCGTAAAGCGACGCCTTTGTGAAGATTGTATCGTCAATAGAAGAATGTGGATGGATGTAAACTAAAAAGACATGAAGGGTAAAGTTGGTTATTGGAAGGGTGAAATGGAGATTTTATAACAATTAAACGCTATTTTTGATCAAGCTGAATTGGTAGACAAGAACTATAAGAGACAATACCATAACATAAAATCAATTGTTTTTTATTTGCACCCTCTATTTTTTTAAATAGTATTTTAAAGAGTGTTTCTTTTTAAAGTTTCTTAAAAATATTTTCTATTTAATTATGGTAGCCTCGCTATTTATTTAAGAATCTGCTTACTGATCGAATAAAAATTAAATTATTAATTGGTTAAATAATAAAAAATATGTAAATAATATATAATAGTTCAATAACTTGTTTTATGATAAATGCTCAATTTAAACTCCATTTTTTTTTATAAATGCAGAGACTAATACTTTGCAAGTAATTAAACTGGTTACTGGTTATAATATATCTTGATCATTCATAGATTCTGTTGCATTTTTATTGTTTAGATTTATTAATGTACTAGAATACATCTTAGACCTTAAGAAAAAAGAATCGCATAAGTTTAAATCTGGCCAAAATGAGGGCCACTTTATTGTCGCGTCTTTTCCTCTACCGATGGATATTCTATATGTATTATTTAGGTAGTCAATCTAATGCTCAATTAAATCTATAAAACCGTTCTGTAGAAAGTCTAAATAATAATTATTTTGTCATTTTAACAGTCAGGCAAAATGACGAGGTACATGATCAAATTTCCTACTAATCCTATCCAAACATTCATTCTAAATTCAAATTGATATTGTTGTTTCTTTACACCATGGGGATTATCAGCAATTCTTTAATAATGTAAATAATTAAAAGACACGGGTTAATTTTTATAATATACAATTATCTTCTGTCAAACAAAAAAGAAAAATGTATATCAGTTACACTGAACTATATATAGATTTTACTAAATAATATAAAGTTGTATTTTTAAATAAAGAAAACACTTAACTTTTTTATACCACTTATATTTTATTTTCTCGTGACTAGTTTCAATTACAAGGTAATCATTATCAAACTGTACTTAAATTAAGAAAAATGCAGGTATATATACTAAAAGGCTTCAAATAGAGGGGTGTACAACAGGTCAACCTGGTCGTTAATGACGGAAATTCCCGGATTAATTTTTGTTTTGTGAATTTCCAGAGCTTCCAGTAAATCCATCTGTTTGCCTTTTTCGGCGAGATGGATTACCGAAAGTACATCTCTGTCAAATTTATGGCCTGTTTCTAACAAATGATTTGCAAAGGTTGAATTATTTTGTTTTAATTTAAATGATCGTTCATGTTCTTTTAACCGTATGTGAAAATTACGACCAGATTGCCCGATGTACACTCCTTTACAATCTGGGCATGTTAAACTATAAACTCCTGATTTGTACATAATGTCTAATTTCGATTTTGCGTTGAAAATTAAATTACGTAACTTATTACTTGATTTAAAAACTATGTTAATGTCTCGTTTTTTAAAAACATTTTTAATTTTTGAACTTACTGTCCCGAAAAAGGTTAACGTTTTGTAGGAATTCTTGTTCTCTATAGGATTGATTGGATATAAGTATTTACTCATTCTTTTTAATTGAAATTTATTTATTAATTTATTTATTAATGACTCCGAATAACCATTATTGATAGCAATTGTTTTTATTTTATTTATTTCTATTTTTAAGGATTCTGGATTAAGGGGGATATTGTATGCTCGGGTTATCATTGAGTAAAAACTTGCTATTTTGTGTTTAAATGGGTGACGGGATTTGTTGGGAATAATGGTATCTGTAAAGGTGGGTTTACGATATATATCAAATGTTAGTTTGTTATTGATTTTAGTTAGGGTTAAATCTAAATAATTAATTTTGTTATTGGATTCTGTTTCTATTGTGAACTTAATGGTTGGGTGGAGAGAGTTAAGGAATGTTAGAAATTGATTAATTTGTCTGTCAGTACCTTCGATGCATGCTAAAATATCGTCTACGTATCTATACCACCATTTTATGTGTTTTTTGCCTTGGGGTGACTTTAAAGAAATTCTAGTAGTAGAATCAGAAATTGCATCAAAAAATACAGACTTATCTCCAATTGACAAAGCAAAAATAGCGAAACTAATTAAACAAACAGAAAAAATTTCAGATTCAGACACAAAAATAATTAAATCTATAAACAAAAAAATCAAAAATAATAATCTAATAGTTACAAAAGCCGACAAAGGAAATTCTATAGTCATTTTAAACAACGAAGAATATATTAATAAAATTAAAGATTTTATAAACAATTCTAATATCACAGAAACTGAAAAAGACCCGACTAACCATTTATTAAGAAAATTAAAATCAATAGTACAGGATAGCTCACTTTTTCCAGAGAACCAAAAACGATATTTATTCCCTATGAATCCTAGAACTCCTATGTTATACGGTTTCATTAAAATCCACAAACCTGATAGTCCCATCCGCCCTGTTGTGTCATACGTAAATTCCCCTATTAGAAAATTAGCAGTAGAACTTATTTCCATTTTTAAATCCATTACCAATTTTAAAGATCCCTATGCTATTAAAAATTCTGTAGAATTAACTAATAATTTAAAAAACGTAACCATTCCTAACAGTTGTAAGTTAGTATCCTTCGATGTGTCGAATATGTTTGCTAAAATACCTCCGAACGAGTGCCTCCAAATAATAATTGAAGAATTAGATTCTAATAATGTCAACCCGGTTATCAAAGCAGATTTTATCAACTTGATAGATGTAATACTTAAACATAATTATTTTTCTTTTAATAGTAAAATGTATGTACAAAAAGAAGGTCTGGCAATGGGTTCACCACTGAGCCCACTGTTAGCAGAAAATTTTTATGAATAACCTCACCAATAAGATATTAAAGTCACCCCAAGGAAAAAAACACATAAAATGGTGGTATAGATACGTAGACGATATTTTAGCATGCATAGAAGGTACTGACAGACAAATTAATCAATTTCTAACATTCCTTAACTCTCTCCACCCAACCATTAAGTTCACAATAGAAACAGAATCCAATAACAAAATTAATTATTTAGATTTAACCCTAACTAAAATCAATAACAAACTAACATTTGATATATATCGTAAACCCACCTTTACAGATACCATTATTCCCAACAAATCCCGTCACCCATTTAAACACAAAATAGCAAGTTTTTACTCAATGATAACCCGAGCATACAATATCCCCCTTAATCCAGAATCCTTAAAAATAGAAATAAATAAAATAAAAACAATTGCTATCAATAATGGTTATTCGGAGTCATTAATAAATAAATTAATAAATAAATTTCAATTAAAAAGAATGAGTAAATACTTATATCCAATCAATCCTATAGAGAACAAGAATTCCTACAAAACGTTAACCTTTTTCGGGACAGTAAGTTCAAAAATTAAAAATGTTTTTTAAAAAACGAGACATTAACATAGTTTTTAAATCAAGTAATAAGTTACGTAATTTAATTTTCAACGCAAAATCGAAATTAGACATTATGTACAAATCAGGAGTTTATAGTTTAACATGCCCAGATTGTAAAGGAGTGTACATCGGGCAATCTGGTCGTAATTTTCACATACGGTTAAAAGAACATGAACGATCATATAAATTAAAACAAAATAATTCAACCTTTGCAAATCATTTGTTAGAAACAGGCCATAAATTTGACAGAGATGTACTTTCGGTAATCCATCTCGCCGAAAAAGGCAAACAGATGGATTTACTGGAAGCTCTGGAATTACACAAAACAAAAATTAATCCGGGAATTTCCGTCATTAACGACCAGGTTGACCTGTTGTACACCCCTCTATTTGAAGCCTTTTAGTATATATACCTGCATTTTTCTTAATTTAAGTACAGTTTGATAATGATTACCTTGTAATTGAAACTAGTCACGAGAAAATAAAATATAAGTGGTATAAAAAAGTTAAGTGTTTTCTTTATTTAAAATATAAAGAGAGAAGTGCCCCAGTCTCCAATGAGTTATTAAATAAAAGAACGGTGGAATTCCATCCGGGCTAAGAGCGAAAGAGTCTTTTAAAATATTAATGCCATTAAACACATCGTAGACACAGATAATTTCGCTTAATTGTTAGAAAAAACGGATAAATCCTTCAAAAAGTCATTACCACTTGATCCATATTAATGAAATATTAATTAACTGATATGTTTAATAGTTAATCGTTTGTTCCAAGTTTGGGCAATAAATTCCTACCCCTTATTGGTGTTGTGATTCCCAGGTCACTGTGTATATAATTATCAGTAAAGGAAGAATATTATGATAGCAACATCATAATGTTTCTAGTTTATTATAATCGAATACTTTGTAAATAGGGCCTAAAATGTACATTTGGCATATTCCTTCTGCTTCACAAAAGATCTAAAAGGTACAGTAACGACACATAGTTTTTAACGTTGAATCCCGGTTTTATTTGTGGCACATTGATCGATAGGGAATATAAAAAAGATTTCTTGGCAATCGAGTGTATTACTGGAGAAGTCTACTTTTCATCCTTGTTAGTATGTTACACACCAACACATCTGTGAGATTTTACAGTTGATTATCGCATCCAGGTTACAAAAAATGCTTTGGAAAGATAACTCCAATCACATATCACCAAAGTCTATTAGATTTTTTTACTTACAGATGGAGAAGAAATTCCATCTGATCTGCGCATAAGACAGCCCTAGAGTTAGATAATGTATAAACAATCACGAAGAAGTGATACTTTATAGATCGACCACGTGGTCCTTCTGCCATGTGTTATTTGTGTATTTGTATGTGTTAAAATGAGCTTGTTACTTTAAAGGATCGCCCTTGACTCTCGCTAACGCTAGTTCGGTCGCAACTATTGGCTTTTTGTTGCAATTCCTTTATTTTTTAAATGACTCTAATAAAATTCTTTTAAATTGACCACTTGATGAGTTGATCAATATTTAAATATATTAGAGATCAGTCAATAAACCTTATATGTATTAATATACAAACGTAAGTATATACTTATACAAAAACTATAAAACTATACAAATTTTCTATTTAATATTGGAAATAATCATGCCAATTCTAGAGACATCATTAAGGAACGTCTACTGTCTAAAGCGATGCACTAGTTATCATCTTATCGATTTTTCTACATTTACGGATTCTAAAAATTGTAAAATTGCATAGTAAAACTCGGTTTGTTTGTCCGTCTGGTTTTTGACCAGCATATAAACTGGTCAAAAACTATCCCTATGGCATCAATAAGACTAAAGCTTTGCTGTCAAAGCTGAAGCCTTTGATAAACTCTAAGTCAAAGATAGCCTATAAGACGAGGGTTAATTTCTATAAAATGTTCATTGGGTCACAGTTCACCTATGCAGCTTCTGTATGGGGTTACTGCGAGACCTTTATGCTAAGTGTAATGGAGGATATATGAGAAACTATAGTAATCAATTTCCTTAAATACGACGTAAATACGAACACTACTACTAAAAACATCGAATGCCTAAAATTTCACCTGGCATTTTTTCGTTAAAGTCCCTGACTAGAAAAAACCACTGACATTGGACTAGTCACTCAAACGTAGATTCCGAAGGAAAGGTTTTAGTCGGTAGGAGTCCGACACTACCCAACTAAAAGGGAAAAGGTGTTCATGATAGATTTACTCCCCACGCCTCACCAATAAGATCGTTTGAGGTTGTTTTTTTGCTTATTACTTCTTTCAAAGGAAATGTAGAAAGCACAGCCATTACTGCTCTGTCAAAAAGTGTTTTTTACAACTTCAACGACATATTATCAAAATCTCAACCCCTTATCTTATTTAAATAATTATTGGCCACACTAGCAAAAATAATAAGCAAAACATTGATTGGCAATTTATAATAAATTAATTTTATGAATTTCTCTACCACCTCCCACTTCAACATAATTATGCCGAAGAAGTGCTTATGTAAATAATGAACATTCTAATCTCTCTTCAGGAACCCATTAAGGCCTCTTTGAATTTTTAACGGAGCAGGCCAAAATATCCACAGCCGTTATTTATGTTAGACATGAGCCTACTGTGAGACAAGTGTTACACCCATTAAAGTCAAGTGCGAAAAATTTATGAGACATCACATCTCCAATCATCACGACCCTCTTGCAGGTAGTAGAGCCTTTACGTTGTAATAGTGCGTGTAATATTACACCACTTGTAGGATATTTAATAATATGCTAAATATAACCACTTTTCGCATTTGCTTACTGCAATTACGTATTTGTATTAATGGACTACTACACCTACTATTTTATAAGTTAATTTTAAAAATTAATTTGCCATAATAATAGTTTATCGGTGGTAATGATAAAAATCTTACAGAGGTCAATACAGAAATTTAAACATATTTAAAGCAATAGCAAGACGATATAGGTATAATTAAATCATGTTTGCAACAGTATCTAATTAATAATTAATTTAAATATTGAAAGCGAAATTGAGAAACATGTAATAACATATAATAACAACATAAAAAATAAATTTGATCAAAAAATAATCATATAATATTTATATTATACTATTTTTTCAGGTATTTGCTTAAAATTAATTTCGGATATTGATTTTACGCAAAGTTATTACAATATTATTACCAGCGGAATGCAGGGCGGAAATAAATCAACTTATTTAAATTAAATAACAAATATTTATTAATTGGTTATTGTATGCATTGTATTATATTTACGATTTTCAGTTTTGAAATGTTCGGAAAATTTTTCAAATGATTGATGGCAAAAGCTATTACTTTTTTATGCGTCTTGGAATTATGAACGTTAAAAGAAAGTTTATGGTTATCTGAAAACGAATCGCGTGTGTCAGTACTAATTAACCGGGTGTTCCTCAGTGATAAAACACAATATGTAAAGATTGATAACCATATATCGAATGTAATTATTGTTTCTTCTGGTGTACAGCAGGATTCCCACAGTGGGCCCTTCAAATTTTTATTATTTATTAATGTTTTATCTCATTTAGTTTCATGTAATTTTCTTATTTACGCTTCAATATTTCAAAATTACATTTTCGCGCAAAAGGAACTGTATTGTTTTCGACTATCGTATAAATAATTTAATAAATAGTAAAAATAAATTTTGAAGTCTGCGTATGTACCGCGCGCGCATATTACTATATTGCTATTTTTGTTATCTTTTAACACTCTATCTGTACATTTGCATAGATCGGATCATTTAATTAGAATGCGTTTTAATTCTCTATTTTACAAATAAGACTTGATTAGATAGTATAGTTATTATTAGAGAGCGGATAAAAAAGCTTAAAAAATGTGAAAAAAAGCACTTAAAAAGGCACAAAATTTAGAGAAAAAAAGCATTAAAAAAGCATAAAAACAGGAAAAAAGCATAAAAACACGAAAAAAGCACTAAAAAAGCATTAAAAGGCACAAAATTTAGAGAAAAAAAGCATAAAAACAGGAAAAAAGCATAAACACACGAAAAAAGCACTAAAGAAAACTATATTTTCTTGATATGTTACACGTTTATCAACATATTTTACAAAGGAATTTGGCTTAAAACTAAAATAAACATACTTTCTTTACGCAATATATAATATCATGTAAGTATTTAAAAATTAAATTGTAATTTTGTATACGTTTCAAAATAACTAAAATCTATTCATAAAAACAGTAGATTATTAAATGTTGTTCTAAGGGTTTAATTGTGAAAATTATTACTTCTGACGCTCAATAAATTTTTGAAAGTAGAAAAGCTTCTCTTTATTTTAAATTATAGCTGGATCCATTTGAAAATTGCCATTCAAAATCAAGTTTAATTTATTTAATATTAAAAATCCTTCAATTTCAACGAATACTTCTTTGGATATTATTTTGATTTCTTGGCCAATGCATGCAGGTATTTTCTAAAATGAATCTGCTTTTATAAAAATTGTGTTGCTCACAAAATTTAAACGCGATTTTATGTAACTCAATTGTTTTGAAGGAAGCTCTTGTTTCTTAAGAACTGTTTAACAGTCTTTAACTGATTTGCTTGTCGTTTCGGGAAAGTTGTATATAACCTTATTAAATTCTTCAAAATTGTTCGCATAGTACATTGTAGCATATAGCCAAATTCCCCATTTTGTTAGCACTGGTTTATGGGGCAGTGAGATATCAGATAATGACTTCTTGAATAATTGTACTCACAGAAGAATATAAGAACTATTTTTCCATATTTAATTAAATCTACAAATGGAAATTTCATTCTTATAGTTTCAGAAATTCGTTTCTATTCATGTGCTAAACTTGTACAATGCACAAAATGCATTATTAGTAAAATTTTGTAACTTGGTATTGTCTACGGCAAAAATAAGCTTGTCAGTCCATCATTTATGAATTTTGCTATAATTTTATTATCAGTTTTCTTCAATTCTTTTGTATATATCAAAATACTGTTGGTCGGATGTCTTCATGTTAAACTCATATTATTAAATTAAACAAGTCTGTGGTTTCATCCACACCAAACCACATATAATTATTGTTAATAATATCTTTAATTTTTTGTATGGTTTCATAGTATCTAAGAGCTACATAATTTTTTCTCGGGAATGCGTATTTTACAATATTTTCCCAAGAAAGATTTAAATGCATTATTTTGTAATTTTCTTAAAGGGATATTGGAATGTAAAAGTATTTTGCACAAATGTGAATTTAATTGAAGATGATGCTAAAGATTGTGAAATTGTGATGTTTTGTTAGTTCAGCTTTGAACTTTTTCAAACGTTCTTGACGTAGTGTTGTTATAACATGTTTTACATATAAGTCTTGACTAGTTAGGATGCAGTTGGGAACTAAAATAAAACTTACTATTTTTAAACATGCCTTACAAAATAATGTATAATTTTCACTTATTAATTCTGGATAGCCTCTAATTAATTCTTGTATTGTGGTTTTAACCTTTTGCATTATGGGTTAAATATACATGTGAATTATATAATATAATTTATCTGTGATTCCCCAGGTTAATACGATTCACGCATATAGTAATTTTTGTTAAATAAGCAAAGTTTTTGGAATGTCAATTCAATAGTTTATGAATGCGAGTTTGAATATGAAAATTAACGAAAACGGTAAATATGCGCCAGTCGTCCCATCGGTACTTTTGCCGAGAGAAGGAAATTGATACGGTTGCAGAACACCTGATTATTAGCTATCACTTAAATTTGTTTACATTTAATACTTACTGGGGCCCCTATTTATTTTTTAACGACGTTTACATCCGGAATATCATAGGTGTGATTCCTATGAAGCGTTCGTCTGTATTATCTGAATAATGAGACGGTCTATTATATCTACTTATTTATAAACGAATCCATTGTAAATTGGTAATTTATACTAATATTTATTAATAATAAAATTCATTATAATTATTGTATCATATTATGAAGATTTTTAACAATTAATTTGTCAAAAGAAACGAAGAAAATATGTAATACAAATATAATCTATAAATGATGGGGTACAGATTTTTACGAAAATTCTCTATATTAGCACATTAATTTAATATCAGCGTGAAATTATTATTAAATGTTTTTTAAATGTTTAAGAAAATGCTCCAAATAAGCATCAAAATCTAAAAAAAGCATGAAAATAAGCATAAAAAGTCAAAATAAGCACAAAAAGTCAAAATAAGCAAAAAAGCCCAAAAAAACTTAGCGCTAAGTAATCACATTCTTCAAGATTCGTATAGATATTAAGAAATTTTTTCGATGCTATTAATATTATGGATAAGCATAATGCTAGAAATCCGCTCTCTAGTTATTATGTTTCATATATGTATTTATCACGTTCTTGAATCTAGTTATAATTTAGCATATTTCATTATAGTACTACTTATTATATTGTGCATTATGTAAAAAATTGATCACGTTACTACATATTACTACTATTATAATAATAAATTATTAATATTAATATCGTGCTTTAAAATAATTAAAAATGTACTATGAATAGGTGATTTTTCGTTCTTTTATCAAGGCTAATTCAATTTGTTTGTCGGAAAATAGTTACTTCGGTTTTCTCTTATGTAAAGTAAGAAAGCATCTTTCAAAATTTTGAATAGTCTAATAATTGTAATTTAACTAGATACAGTTTTCTAATTTTGTACAAAATAAATAAGAAATAGTAAAATGACTCTTATTCTGCTTATCAATTGTACCTTTAAGTTAACTCGTTTTAACAAGAATAGTGACTATGTGCCTTTGAACTCTGTAATTTTAAAACGCGTGTACTTTTCAAAGCACTGAACTTTTTCTTTTGTGGTGTAAGCTTGTAAAACTCAAATGGTATATAATAAAAACCCTTACTCGGTAAAGAATTTATGTTACCTATATAACAGATGTGTACGGCAAAAAAATATATATGTTCACCAATTTGTTCCACTCGAAAATTCAAAAATATACCATTTTACATTTCATTATAGTTGCACCCTTTAGTATTATATTTTATATACAATTGGAGTAATTTAAAATTATCAGTTTGTTTTAAGAAAATACAAATTAAATAATGTAACACATAAAAATATATAAAATGGCTATCGACTATAGGTCTTTTATCCTTTGTATTACTTATTAAAAAGTAACATACCTTTTCCTTTCCAGAGAGTCAAAAACTGTCATCCTTTCAAAATATCTTTATTAACTTTTAGAACTATTTAAAAATAATCAATAATTTTTATTCTTTCATCTTCATAATAACCCCAATGTTATTTAATTTAATTTTATATTTAACTATTTTTAAGGATTTGATATTTCTGTAAATCATTATTATGACGTGTTCGATTCAAGTTATGTTATGTTATAAAACGTACAATTGTTTTTAGCAGCTTTATTTTGTAAGTAAAATTGTATAAATTTGTTAAGAATACGGTTTTATTTGTATCTATTAATTAATATAAATAAAACGGCTTTAAAGTATTAATTATACATTCTTCGTTATTGTTGATGATTTTATTTTATAATGTAAAGAACATGATATCATACATATACTATTATTACATTTTTTAATGAAAAAAGAAATAATCAAATTCTATCCATATAATAGTAAATGCGATTTTAAATTTACTGGCATATAAAAATAACAATTGCATTGTATATAATACTGGGCACTTAAACGGTCCCTTTTCTTGTCGCCGCACTAGTGGAGGAGTGTTTATAATATCGAGTAGGCCCGATACCAGATGTGTACGGAAAAAAAGCCGAGGCCACAAATCCATCCTGGCCGAACAAAATTTATGACTTGTTTACACTTGTTAACACCATTAAATACATGTAACGAAACTTGAGACGGAAAATATTCGTGGAGAAAAGGGCCCCGTCGCATTTTTAAACGCGATAGTAGCGTAATGGCGTTAAATCGATAATACGCTTTGTCTGCGACAGCGAGCCGATCGGATTACTAGTCTGCATTTTTACCATAACCAGAAGCGGCCGGGCGACATATGGCTAATGTACAAGAATATAATAAAATCATCTAACTGTGCCGGCTGCTTTTGCCCCGTAACCAATTACGGGACTCGGCAAATACGTCTAGGAATCAAATGATATCATACTGTAAATTAAAAAATACTGAAAGAAGAGAACGTATACAAAAGATGAAATATTCCAATAATTAATCTTATTATAGAAATTCAACAAATCAAATGCTTGTTATTACATCAATAATAAAAAATGCATTATTTTCTAAAGTAGTTGATTAATTGAATTTTGTTTTTCTGTCACAAGTTTATTATGCAGGCCGCAAAAGTAAAATTGCGAAAATACACCTTAAGCAGTTGTTGACTGGGAAACTTCTAATCTCTAATCGTTAAAAATATAAAATTATAACTAAGTAGTAAACATCAATTTAAAAAATCAGGTATTTTAAAGGCAGCTAAACTTATCTCTGTGCATAAATAGGTAAGCTTCAATTCAATGTATGACTATATAACTATTTTTATATTATCATACTTTTGTTAAGCAAATAACCGACTTCTGTTAATAACATAAATACATCACTTGTTTTTTAATCAAATTATCTTAGAATTCAAAATCATGAGATTAAAATACATAAATTTTGTACAATTCTAATTTACCAAAGAATATTATCAGTGTAAAAGTACAAAGCAAATGTACTTCTTATCTTTATAACAACCTTACCTAATATTTAAATTAATACTAATAATGTATAAGTAATAATATCCGTTTAACATATCAGTCATCATATTTTTTTCAAATTATCACTACGTTTCGAAGGTTGTTCATTCATCACTTATCACATCATCCAGTTTGCTATCGAACATTTTTTATGCATACAATAAGATTACGTTTAATTACTTACAATTAGAAATCGGACAATTGCTCCTTGAATGAGATTACGAAATCAAGTGGCGTTTCACGAGAAATTTGCGTTTCAGATAAGATCTTATCGGCATTTCGTTAATTTCCACTACGCCATTTACATGATTACGGTTAATGCACGAATTAACGTCTCTAGATATCTTAAATGTAATTTATTACAACTTCAAATACGTTTTTAATGCAAGGCGAAACACAATAATTAACCATGATTTTGAGATGCCTTCCACGATACAAAAGTCAAGTCGAGGACGACGTAATGATTTTTAAAGGAATCATAAATATATAATTAAACGGTGACTAATGTAGAATTAATTTTATATAATGTTTCTTATTACTAATTGTTTTTTGTATATTAGAATACGCTTTCATACTACAATATTAGTTTATTACATATGTTCTTAAAATTATATTTTCTGTAAAAGTCGTATGATCAACAACAAAGCAATACATCTGCTATAACATAAACACTATAATTTAGGAAGAAAATCACTTCGTAAGCATCCTCTAAACACACCCAAATCTTTCCCCCGTTAAATGATTGAATGGATACGAATCAATTCTATATAATTCTATTTTTACCACCCCCACGTTGAGTCACCGACTGGGGTGGACGGACTCGTCAACCCATATGACTCACTCAAAACTGGCAACATTGGGGTAGGACTGTCCGGGCCCAGAGATCCTCAACGATCGTGACTCATTCCAATTAATTATTACTACCAAAGTTACTCATCATCGGGAATGTAAATAACGTCGTGAAAATAGTGAATCGATGAGTAACTAACTGCTCGGGATTTTTCGTTAGGTAAACTTGAGAGGAAGTGCACGCTTCGAATGACAATCGTTGTTTATTTTGATAACTGGCCTACGTGCCTTCGTCAGTTATGAGTAATTTTAATTTCACTTTCGGTCATACTTCAAGGCTGTATAGACCGATTGTTTATTCGCTAGACTTAAGTTTAACGTTCCTTGGATATGAGGTAATGTTTACCTTTACACGCCTTAGCATTTATACAATTTAAACATAATATATGAAATTATTGTAAATTTTTTTAAACATATTATATATATTTCGAATTTTAAAATAATAAAATATGTTAATGTATATGGATGCATGTTTGCTATATGGTACATTTAATATTGCCCTCAATATATTAGGTACATTTAATAAATTAATATCATTCAAAGAGATTAGACATTTAAACTAATCAACTTAAATACCACAAAAAAATATTCAAAAGCATTGCATGGAGTCAATATTTAAAATTTTAAAAGGATATTTTATCTTTGAAACGTTCTTGAAGACTAGTATAAAATGACCAGAGCACAGACTATTGGATGATAAATGGGTAAATCAAATTCAAGAAATTCAAGAAAGACCAGAACTACTTCAAATATGAAACAAATAGTGGTGAAATTGAAAGACAAAAACCAATAAAAATGTAATCTCTATATTTTACATGTTTATATTTGTCAAATACCAAACTCATATTTATAAAGTTTCCGAATATAATCATCTAAACTCAATATAGAAAGAGTTCTCAAAAAGGTTTGAAATAGCCAAGCTGTATTAGCTATTGTATTTTAATAAAAAAAGAGGATAAATGTTTTCTTCTTAACATTTTAAAGAGCCTTAGCAGTAACAAGATTAAATACAAATAAATTAATAAGGATATAAAAATTAGTACTCATTACCAGAAACGATCGAAATTTTAAAAATTGATGAAACTTCTATATACCATTTATTATGGATGTAAGATAAATATAAAGTTACTCCTAGGATTAAAAAAAAATAGATACACTTTATTCAACATTCAAGAAAAATAAGAAAACCCCTTTAAATATATAGAAAAGAACACTATGACAAAATTATTACTTATAATTCGCATTAATGTCGATGTTTGATTGAATCGTTAACAAAATTTGTCAACCAAATATTGTATGATGTATTTCCAGATACACTTAAGTTGGCGAAAGTTTTACTGATTTTCAAGAAAGGTGATAAAAACGATCTCAATTATTATAGACCGATTTCTCTTTTACCTATCTTCTCAAAGATAGTAGAGAAAATGTTTTCGCGAATCGTTGCCTTTCTTGAAGAGTACGGATTTAGAGAAGAAATGAGCACTGGAGATGCAATAATTAATTTTGTTGACAAAATAATATCCTGCTTTGAGGGTGGTGAATATGCAATGGCCACCTTTGTTGCCCTACGTGCTAATTTGTTTTATCATTTCTGTAAAATATAAGACAAGTGCAAATGCACAAATGGGGCATCATTTGAACAATTATTAATCAAACACGAGGTTCCTCAATGGTCCACTCTGGGGCCGCTGCGATATTAGATTTATTGCAACGGTTTTGTTAATTATATGAACAATGTAAATGTGGTCCCATTTCCTGATAACACTAATATAATTTCTTCGGAAAATGAGCTGAGTATATCACTACAAAAAAATGAAGTCGCAGAAAAATTCTTCGGCATTCATATTGACAATCAATTATAATGGGAGTACAATGGAAATGGATTGTCAAACGTTTCTTTGTCCGTAATAAGAATAGTCGCTCTGTTTCATTCCCACCTATTATATGGGATTTTAGTATGGGGACACTCAACTTCTTACCAAAGATTGTTTGGTTTGCAAAGCCAAGCAATCCGGATTACATTTGGCCTAGATTATAGAGAAGAGTATCGAATTCAGTTTATTAATTTAAGAATATTGTCACTTCCTTGTTTATTTACCTAAAAAACATATTATGAAATTCTCGATTTTCACGGCATATCGTAACACAATACCAGAAATAAAAAATCTATATCTTCTAGATCTAGATATGGACCAAATTATTCGGTATTAGATTCTTCAATATGCTTCCAGAATCTGTTAGAAACCTACATATGAATAAATTTAAAATAGACATCAAAACACTATTTTTATTATTTATTACATCTTTATAATGAGTTTATTAATTTTATTTATATTATTTATACATTGTTTTTATTTATTTTATTTATACACTGAGTTTATTGAGTAGTAGTAGTATTTGGCTATAGACCACGTGGTCCTTCCGTCGTGTGATTTGTGTAATTGTGTGTGTGTGTGTGTGTGTGTGTGTGTGTGTGTGTGTAAATAAGCTTGTTACTTTAAAGGATCGCCTTGTCACTCTAAAGCACCATTAATTGCATCTCAATTGTGAATGGTACCGGTCTCCCATCTAACTTCTGTCCCTAACCAGCGTTGCTGCATGTTAGTTCGGGGCCGCAAGCGAATGCGCGGCCACCGGCGTGGTGAATTTATTGATTCTATTTATATATTTTATAAATTATATGAATAATAGAATAATTTTATTGATTTTTATTTATGAACGGTTTTTATCTATTTATGCATACGCTGATATTATTGATTTACAAATATTAAACGTAATAGATAAACCGTATAAGAGCGATAAAAATACGTGGTTCCTTCTTCAGAAACATCAGTATTTACACTATACTATCAATACAAGAGCAAACGCATTGTTATATGAAACTGACAAAAAATTGTTTCCTAAAATATGGCAAAAAGCTATTTTTATTCTAGACAGAACACCTTTATTCACATATAACGATAGAGTCATATTTAGCCGGGTTTATTATAGAACACATTTCTCATAGCTATCTTACATCTCTGCTCACTCTACTTACTTTTAGCGCTTGTCAAGTTGACCTCTTAATTCCTATTGAGCTGTATGTTACTCAGGTACTTTGGCAACCGCACGTGCACTTTTCAGCCTAACATATCATTGTATCCATTATTTTAATAGATCTCTACCTTTCGTGAATTTCCACTTTCTTTTTACTCTTCCGTCATAAAATCTTCCATCACTCCCTTTTAACATTTCAACTCCTATCCTATTAGACCTCTGCTTCTTTAATACTTCTTTGTCTATTCTTTCAAAGACTTTACTCTTTTTTACTCTTTTCATCCTTTTCCTTCTTTTGAAAATATTCCATATTTATAATTAATTCCTATGCTTTTCTTCATTATTTCACTCTCATTTTCCCCATTTTTTTCTTATGCTTTTCTTCCACACCCCACTATGACATCCACTAACTCCTCCATTTATCTTAAAGGCATTTCCTCATTCTTCAGTTTCTTGTTTTTCCTCCACATTTATCTTTCTCTATCTATATTCCTACTTCCTTAGATAATTGATGTTTTCCTCTTCTTTCTTACAAAACCCCTTGATGGCTATTAATCACTGTCGATCCCTACATCTAAATTTATATTTTCTCATCTCATTTAAACTACCCCCAATCACACTTTCACTAAATTTAAAATCTATTTCATATTTCATTAAGTTTTTAATGATATACAACACTTTTATATTTATCCGATACTCTTCCTAAATTTACTCGATTTTGAATTTTTCAAACTAATAGTAGATAGTACCCAATAAATATTTAATGAAAGAGATCCCCATTTAGTGTTCAATCACTAATCGTACTTGACACTAAAAAAAAAAAAAATTTTGGATCCAAATTTATTGAGGGAAGTGTTTGTCCTTATTTTAAAATGCTTAGAAAAAATGGTGAATAGTAATAGAAGCGAGCAGATTTTAATTAAATTTGGCAAATTAATTAGTCTAAACAGATTATCAACTAATTATTCGTAGATTAAATTCAAATTATTGCAAAAAACTCCTTATTTGTAGATATAGAAAATATCTAAGCACTGACCTTTTAACTAACGAACTTTTCTATAAAATTATCATTCTTAATATACTACAATTTTCTTAGTGAAACCATATTTTCAAAATAGGCAAAGTAATCATGTTTTGTTCTATAATTTTATTACAGAGAACAACAGCTTTATTTAGACAACAAAAATACTATTAGAACAAATACATTTAAATTTAAAATAAGGGTTAGTCCGTCCGTTTGGGATATCGGCCTTCGGTCTTTCTGCCCTTTCTTGATTCTAAAGGGTCCGCCAATAGGGACGCGCGAAGTTTGCCGGAAGGGTGCGGCCATGTTGTTCGAGGTAGAGCTGTCAAAGTTGCTGTCATTTGTTCAGTATATAACCCCAAATCACCATGGCAAGATTGAGTGTCGAGCAGCACGTGCAAATTATTAAATTGTTTTACGAAAATGGGTCATCAGTTCGAGCAACGTTCCGCGCACTTCGCCCATTTTACGGTCGCGATGATCGGCCTGTAGAGTCGACTATCCGTAGATTGGTGGGCAAATTCGAGTCGACTGGTTCAGTAAACAACCAGCCAACACTGACACGTCGACGAAACGCCCGATCGAACGAAAATATCGCTGCTGTCCGTGAGAGTGTGCGCGAGAACCCGAGGCAGTCCATTTTTTGTCGTGCACAGGAACTTGGCCTTTCGGAGACATCAACTCGCAAAATTTTGCATCTGGATTTGGGTCTGCACCCGTACAAAATCCAATTGACCCAGGAGCTCAAGATAAACGACCACAGACAGCGTCGGGCGTTCGCTGACTGGGCTCTGGAGCAGTTGGAAGCAGACCCCCATTTTGGCCGAAAAATCATCTTCAGCGACGAGGCTCATTTCTGGATGAACGGGTATCTGAACAAGCAAAATTGCCGCATTTGGAGTGAGAACAACCCACACGAGGTCCACCAAGTGGCAATGCATCCCCAGAAAGTCACTGTTTGGTGTGGATTTTGGGCCGGCGGCATCATCGGTCCGTACTTTTTCGAGAACGAAGCTGGGGCGGCCATAACCGTTAATGGGGAGCGCTACAGGTCGATGATAACCAACTTCTTTTGGCCTAAACTGGATGATATGGACACGGACGACATGTGGTTCCAGCAGGACGGCGCCACGTGCCACACAGCCCATGCCACAATGGACATTCTGCACGAGCGATTTCCGGACATGGTCACCTCGCGCGGTGGCGATATCAACTGGCCACCGAGATCGTGCGATTTAACGCCTTTAGACTTTTTTCTCTGGGGCTATCTCAAGTCGCTGGTCTACGCCAACAAGCCTCTAAACACCGATGACCTCAAAGTCAACATACGCAACGCCATCGCTCAAATTGAGGCCGATATGTGCTCCAGAGTCATCGAAAATTGGACCTCCCGGATTCGGGCAACCAAACGGAGCCGCGGTGGTCATTTGAACGATGTTATCTTCCATACTTAATGGGGTCGAATACCCTTTCGAATGAAAAATAAATTTCGTTTCTACCTCACACACAACTTGTTTTATTCAATTTTAAAGTTCACGCGCCCTTATTGGCCCTATAATTTGTGTAAAAAATAATTTTTGGTCCACGTAACACTATTTAACAAATTTTTAATTTTTTGTAACTTATTAGGAAAACTACGTATCTTAAGTACCTACCTTTTTTACTCACTAAAGTCTAAACAGAATTTTATTGTTTTTTCCTTATGAAATTTTTATGTGTTTAATCAGAACATATCATTACATCGCCGAACTTTCTTAATAAACTTTAATTATTGAAGATCGAATACCATTAATTAAAACATGAAATAATCTTCCTTCCAATTGTTAACTAAAATAAACAATTAGTTCTACAATTAAAAGCAGATGTTTGTCAGTAAGGACAGGCATTTTATGAAACAATATATGACTTGGTGTAGTTTACCACATAAATGAGGCAACAAATTATTTATTTTAGCTGGTATACTTGGCTTTGCTTATAACTTTAAGATGTAAAAAATACATTCATGGATTCATACATTAAAATAAAACAACATTGTTGATCAAAACTGCCCGATGAAGCATGTTGCAGTGAAGAACAATAAAAGTGAAACCCTCACTGGTTCATTTCAATAAATTATTGACTTCATCATGTATCCGCCGCATCTATTTAATATGAATTCATACATAACACGGAGGGGGATCTAAAATATTATGTGGTGTACTTCGATAACATTACACCAGACTTTATTTTTGGTATTATGCTTAGTAAAAACGTAAATATTTTTCTTTGGCTACAGTAAGAAGGCCCAGAATACCGAACTGGAAGTAATTCAACAAAATCATAAAGGGAAATTCTCATGAATATATTTAGTGTTGATATCTCATGTACTATATTGACTGGAAAAACAATAAAACTGTTTGTCTACTATAACTATATGCAGGAATACTTCTTTGCAAATATTTGTCAGGAAGCAAATGTAATATCAGAATAAATAAATCCTATGGGTAGCCTTATTGGCAAATATAATTTTAAAAATTGTTTTTGGTCAAATGATAGTGAATTTTCAACAATGTATAATATGCCTGAAATATTAGTTACAAATTTTAGTTATAAGCAAACTATTAATAAAAACGTAAATTAATCTTTAATATGGAATTATTAGGCTATGTAATTAAACACCAATGACAAATGAAAGTGAAAAGATATTATATATAGATAGTAATAATATCCTTTCAAATCCGTATTGTCATTCCTTAAGAATCTATCTGAGTACTCTTTTAGCAGCTTTCCAGTATTCTACACCCTAGTAAGCTTTGAATTGGCTGAAATAACTCACCGCATGCGTAATGTCGGGGCGTGTTGCTACATATAAATACATCAGGGCTCCAATCAAGTTTCTGTAAGTTAAGATGATTTTTAGTTTTAACCCTGTCTCTAGGAATGTTGAGATAGGCTTTGGATCTTGCATTTTGAATTTCTTTAGCATCTCATCAATATATCTGTTCTGATCTATTGTTATGTATTCTTTTCCACATTTAAAATCTATTCTCAAACAGTATTTCAGTTCACCTAAGTCTTTAATATCAATTTTTTTCAGACTTTTCTTTAATTCATTTAATTTTATTTATTTCTACATTTACAAATTTATAAATTTACAATAGTAAATAAATATATTGTATTGTAGTCAGTTCCTTCCTCCTATTTTCGCCACAAGAAGAGTGGTCCGTGAGTTGGTCCGTCTTGGGCTATCGGTATTGAAGGATACCTTTGTTTTATTTGTTTAGTGGTTCTTCTTACATCAATTAATATTTTGTTGTTTAGAAGTAGGTTTTTAATTTTTAGTCTAGATGCTGGATATGTCAGCGTCTGTATGTGTTTGTCTATGTTGGTATATTGTTGTATCGTTTCCGTGGTTAGTAAGTGTGCAAACTGTTTTGATTTAAAAAGTTCTGTTCTAATGTTTGATTTTCTTCGTGTTTTATATAGTCCATCCGTTGGATCTTCCGTCCTACGTCACAAAATAACGCTTCGAGAAACGACACAAAAACATTCAGTCTGATAAAGTACACCAAATGCGTTAGAAAAAGAACGCACTGTAAAACTTTCGTCGTTTTTTGAAGCGATAGTTTGTGACGTACGACGGAAGATCCAACGGACAGACTATAGTTGTGTATATATTTGTTTTTTATATGAGATATATTTGTTTTTTTTTATTTTGTGTAATAGTATGTTATTTAGTTTTATCAGTTTATTTATGGTATGTTTAGTTAATTGGTTTTTATGTAGAGTTCCTTAGTGCTAGTTCTGTGTTCCATTTTGAATAAAGTCTTTAATATTTTATTTTGTTGAATTTGTAGTTTATTTATATTTTTTTAGTTGTGTTTTCCCATATATGACATAGGTACTTATTTTTTGAAGTAAATAAGGCATAGTAAATTTGCTTTCTCGTCTTTTCGGTACGTAATTTCAGATTTTGTACAGAGCTGCTATAGTTTTTGAATTCTGGTTTAATAATTTTTCTATATGTTTTTCCCATTTTAGATGATTTTGTATTTGTATTCCCAGGTAATTTACGCCGTGCACTTGTTCTATTGATTTTCCTTTTATTGTAAATTGAAGTTATACATCTTACTGTTTGTTGCAAAAAAACATATACGTTGTTTTTGATTCGTTTATTGTTAGAAGAATTTGGGTGAACCATTTTTCTAATATTTCCATGTCTGATTTTATTTTATCTTCTATTTCTGTATATGACTTTCCACAGTATAACAAGCAGGTGTCATCAGCATATATATATGGTTTTCCTTTAATATTTAGTTTAGTCATATCGTTTGTGTATATAATATTCCATGGGTTCGCTGTTTTTGTTTCCAATTTTCGTTATTTGTGGTCTACGTGTTAGGTATGTTTCTAATAGTTTTTAGGTCTTTAGTCTTCCGTACGCCAATTTTTTGCAATTTTTCAATTAGTTTTGTTTTAGAGATGGTGTCAAAAGCTTTCTTCATGTCTATGTATATCGCAATAACTTTTTATGTCGTGTCCAGTTTAGTTATCATATCCGTTGTTGCTGATGATGTTCCAGAGTGTTCTTGAAAGGCGAATTGTTGGCTGCTAATGATTTTATGTTTTTAAGATGTTTACTAATTTGAACTTGTAAGCATTTTTCTAGTATTTTATTGTGCGACGAGAGTAGAGCTATGGGTCTGTAATTTTCAGGGCAATTGCGGTTTCCATTTTTGTGTATAGGTATTATTATAATTTGTTTTAGATAATCGGGGTATATTCCTTCTTTTATGATGTTGTTTATTACTTTTACGAATATAGGTGTGAGTACTGTTTTGTCTTCCTTAATTATAAGGTTTGTTATATTGTCGAATCCAGGATTTTTATAGTCTTTTAGGTTATTTATTATGTTTATAATGTCGATGTCATCTATGGTGTGAAATTCAAAGTCTTCTAATTCTGTTATTTGGTCTTGGTCTTGTCCTATTGTATATGTAGTGATGTTTTGTTGTATTTCTGCCAGGTGTTTCCCTATATTTTCAAAATAAATGTTAATTTCATTTGCTATTTCTTTATGATCTTTTGTAATTATTTCGTCGCTTGTTTTAATTTCTCATATAGCATTTGTTGTTTCTACTTTTCTTTTGACTTGCTTGTTTATAATTTTCCACAGCGTCTTTAAATTATATTTATGTGTCTTAAATTTGTTTTTTAGTATTTTTTATTAATTTAGTAGTCATTTTTTCTGCTTGTAGTATTGTTCTTTTATTAGTTCTTTCAGTCTATTTTTATCATACCGTTATTGTAATTTATTTCGTTTGTTTATTTGGTTTATAATCTCTTCGTTTATCCATGGATTTTCTGGTTTTCGCTTAATATGTTTTGTGTGTTTGTTTTTTGCTATTATTTCTTCTAGACTTTTTGATAATTGTTCTATGTTTGATTTAGATTATTAAAGCTTTATGGTCAGATATATGGGTTTCTTTGGTTTTTATTTGTCTTTTAGTTTTATTATCATTTGTTATAACGTTATCTGATTATTAATTTTCTGATATTTTATTTTAATTGTACAGTTATTTTCCTTTAGTGTTTTGTTATAGGCTATAGATTGACTATTCTTTTCTAGAATATTTATGTTTATGTCACCTATTTTTATGTGGGTTTTCCTTTTTTTGTAGATATGCCTTGTTAGTGCATTTAAATCCATTTAGAGTTTTGTGTGGTGGTTTATATAAGAACGTAGTATATGTGTTATTTTCATTTATTAATATTGTGATGAATTGTATTTGGTTTATTGTTTTATTCGGGTGTATGGTGTATTGTTTCTTATGTATATTGCTATTCCGCCACCTCATACTAACAACAACAACTAACCTCTCGTGCTTCTAGAGTTAAATTCAGAATTGTAATTCTCCAGGTTATACAGTTGTTCATTTGCAAGAGATAGTCACGTTTCAGTTATTGCAATTATATCTAGTTTGTTTTCAGTAGTTGGGATTAATTCGATTTCTTGAAATTTGTTTCTAATGCTTTGTGCATTGTGAACGTAAATATTAATCATTTTTAGCAGTTTTTAATTGAGTAGGATATTATTAGGTCATCAACATATATTGTGATTATAATTTAATTTCCTCCTTTCCTCAATATGTAAACACAAGGATCTGCCTGGGATGGTTCAAAAACAATGTTTCTTAGTTCAGAATCTAGTCTTTTATAAAATTGCCGTCCTGATTATTTTAAGCCATATAAGGCTTTTTTAAGCAGACAGACTTAATTTCCTTTATATTTTCTCAAATTCTCCAATATTTGCTTTTGCTTCTACCATAATCTCTGTTACATATTTTTCAAAACAAATTATCACCTTTATTAGGATTGTTTCGTCTAGCTCTCCGTTTAAATATGCTGTTGTTGTCCATTTGTACCAGCTTCAATACTTTTTCTACTGATTTTGCTATTTGAGATCTGATAGAACTTAATTTTGCTACTGGTCCAAATGTTTCATTATAATCAATTCCAACTTTTTGGTTAAAACCAAAGCCACTAGTTTTGGCTTTTTTGTTTCAATTTAGTCTGACCCTATTTCTCTTTTTAGTACATCTTTGTCCTTTTTTATTATTTTCCAAGTTTCATTTTTGATATGTGCTTTTATTTCTTCACCAAGATTATTTATGTCCATAGATACTTTCTTCTAAGTCATCTTCTGTCCATATTCTCTTTCAGGTCTCTTTTCTTTTAGAGATATGTTCAGATTTTTATTTTCTGCTTCTTTTTCAGGTCGTGTTATGGTGTCTTAGTCATCAGATTGGTCGCATTCTTCATAATGGTTACTTTCTCGTCCTTCGTGTTCTTTTTCAGATGATACTTCATTCTCATCAGAGTTTTGTTCATGAGAAGGTTCGAGAGACAATGGAATGAATGGGTAAGTTCTTTTTCGTTTTGGTCAAAGATAATAAGAATGATAATTCTTTTCAAATGTTGGTTCTGCAATTTTAAATTATAAATCTCATCAATACAATGTCAAAATGACAAAGTTTTATTTTATCGTCCAATAAAGGGAAAGTATGCATATACATGCTAAATATATGTATCTGAAGCTGGTGTTATATGAACGGTGGAGGAGAGGATGTGGGTTTGAGTGGAAGATCACCTGCGAACGTGAATTCCGCCCGTCAGCATGGTATTAAAATTATATGTAGGTTTTTTTTTTCTTTGTGAATGGCCCGTTATTTTATTTATATATATTGAAACCATGTCTGATAAAGTTGAAATAAAGATAATGTCTATTTTATTTTGACTTTCTGCCTAAATCCTGTAGCCTTTGTATTTTCTGAATACCCAACAAAAATTCCTTCTGTTGCTCTTAATAAAAACGTTTTCTTGTTTCTTTTATTTAGTACAAGAACTTTTGTACCACAGCATTGAAAATATCTTAATGAGGGTTTGTATCCAACTCACATCTCAAAACGGGTGTTCCCTTTCGTTGCTTTTGATGGCACTCTATTGGTAATATAATTTGCAGTATGAATAGCCTTTGTTCAAAAGAATTCTGATATATTTGCTTCTAGCATCATACAACGGGCTTTTTCTAATAAGGTCCTATTTTTTCTTTCAGCTACCATGTTATGCTGTGGTATATACGGGGCAGACAGACGTCTTGATATGTCATTTTCTTTTGGGTAATCATAAAATTCTTTGTTGCAATACTCTTTTCCGTTGTTTGTTTGCAGTATTTTTATTTTGGGGTTAGTACATTTTTCTGCCTCCTTCTTGTATTTCTTTAATTTCTGTAAAAGTAAATTTCAATGAAATACACCCTGCCTTAACGACTGCCATCATCTACGAAAGTAACAAAGTATTTATAACCTCTTACCCTCTGGCATGGGGCCACATATGTCTGAGTGTACCGACTTCAGTCTTTCTCGATCTTTTGTTTCTACTCGTCTTTCTTTCCGAAAAGGTAACTTTGTCATTTTTCCTTTTAAACATGTTTCGCACTCAGAGAGTTTTTCTTCAGGTTAAAAATATAATCCTTTCATAGTTTCATTTTGGATATATCTCGTTCAGATATCCTATTATTTTTATGCGAACTGTCTATCTCAGTATCAACGGTTGACCTTGCGTACCTGTTTTTTTCCTTCTTCTGTGTCGACATTCACATAGTATAGTCCATCTCTTTTTATAGCATTAGTTTCCATTCATTATGAATTCTTTATTGCAGCAGTTTTCTTCTTGAAGATTACGTTACAAACTTTTTCAGTTGCTCGAGTTACAGATAACAATTTTACAGGTATGTATAGTGTATTTTGTAGGTCAATGACCTCTCCTCTAATTTTTATTTGAGCGACTCCCTTCCCTTCATTTTTTTTTCATATTTATCCAAAGCCTTTACCTCCATAGTACGATTCTTCTTTCTGTAGCTCATTTTCTTGTTTTTACGTGCCTCAGTCTCGTCTATAATTTTTACTTTTAAGTCATCATTGCTATACGAAAGTTTTCGTACGTTTGTCGTAGGCTGTATAATAGCATACTGCTTAGTAGGTTCTCGTTGATATCTATCTCCATATCTTTTAGTTTTTCGACAAGGTCAATGAACTCGCCATTTCGCAATATTTTGTGCAGTAATTTCTTCAAAAGGGTTGCTTTTCTTGCGGGTCCTTTGCTTTTATAAGCATTTTTTCAAAGTATTCCACACTTCCTGGGTGGTTTTGCATGATTTTACGAGTTGTAATTCCGACAGCGATATGATCAGAAACAACTCGGCTTTGGCCAATAAATCTTGATCGAGGACTACTTCGGCTTGAATCCTCCAAGTGTCGTAATTTGCTTTATGTAGCGTTTCAATATAGATGCCTATTATGAATTTTGGTTTATGGCAACGACAATATACAGTGGTTATCTTTCACAGCTTTTTATTAACTACAATTGTAGGGAAAATTAAGATTTTAGTAGCACACACAAGCATGGAGAAAAATATCAGTAAGTGTCAGAACGGAGATGACATTGACAACTAAAAATGGCGGCGGCAGCGATACGTCGATCCGTATACAGCCTAGTGTATTGATTTCTTTCAATGTAAAATAAAGAAATGATACTGACAATTAGTAAGCCATGGAATAAAACTTCACTGCGAAACAATGAAGTAAAACGATAACGTATCAAAGTACAGCGCTAATAACCTGGAAACAAAAGTGAATCTATAGTTTCTGTTTACACCAAAAAAATTGTCTTAAAAAAGTGACGGAATAATGTAAAGGTTTATTAGGTGAAGCGTTAGGCGTTATCGAGTTATTGAAGAAAATTAAAATTGGCAAATGTTGGTATTATCAAAATATCTTAAAATTGAAAAAAGTTAAGGTGCATTTCAAATTGGATTTGTTATGAGCACAGATTTCTGCAAAACATTTCCCATTTAACCGTTGCTCTATCTCTACTAATAACAAATATGCTAATGGTGATCATCGAAATTGGGACATAGTGTATACATACATATAGTATGCCCATGGTAAGAAGAATCATGTTTTACATGTTGAAAAGAAATAAAAACTATTCATTTTTATTTGGCTCTATATTTTGAGATAACTGCCGTTGAAGAATAAATTATACAACGCAGATTCATATAACTTAAGTATTCTGAAACTGGGAGGTTTCAGAATACTTAAGTTTGTTTTAAGATATATAATCTAATTAGAAAACTTAATAATGGACACCAGCAAAGTGATGTTGACAGTACAATCTATTTTTTTTGTTGCACCCAAATTGACGATAGAAATAGTGCAGCATCGTCAGTCCGGGAGAGCAATAGGATGGGCGACCAGTATCCTTCCCTATTGGAATGCTATTAATGGCGCTCAAGAGTGATGGAAGAAATCCTTTAAAGAAACACACATATAGGTATATAAAAACTCGGCGGAAAGACGATAGCCGAATATTATTAATATTAATACTACTATTCTACAATCACGTTAAAAAAATAAAATAATGTGGGATTAAATTAAACCGATGTCTTCTACAAAAGTTAATTCTGAAATATTTGTTTTCGATTGATATTATTGGATATCACATCTTTATCTATTATAATATAATATTATACTAATACTATATAATATCTGTCCAATCTATAGTACATACAGTAAAACATAACTAATTAATAAACCATTATCATTGAAAAAAATATCCAATTACTGAAAATTCAAAACGCAACTCTGTTAAACTCTGTTTAATCCTCATTTTGAATTGACATATTAGATTTGTTATTAAATAATATATTTCTACTTACAATTTTATTAATTAATTTGTACATATGAAGTAATATACTATACACAATCAAAAACTTTTAATGCCCAAATACAAAATGATCGATTATCAAAAATAGCTTTTGTCAATATTCCTTGAATACAGATAGTGACTCGATAACTGATCTCGCTCTGCATGTATTGGTTACATTTTGTCTCCAAAGAAGGTGGAAAAACGTTAAAACAGTCCGACACGAATACCTAAATTGGCGAGAACGGTCGTCGGGATGACATAACCTTTAAACGGGGCCCCGTCTAGCCTATATATGGCTTTAGTTTTGTTACGGCCCCGATCTCTAAAAGGCGCTCGTCGGTGTTCGATGAAAACGAAACCGAACGTGCTCCGTTCGTTCCTCATCTCCATCTCACATTTTCCAGGCCTAGGTTGCGCAACTTATACGAGTACCGCCGGTTTTATTTTGCCATAAACGTTGCATCCGACCTAGCTCAGTCCTCACCTAATTTAGACACAAGTCTTCGAGTGCTTGCACAAAATTCGCTCTCAATGCCGCATTGGGTGCATTTTTCAGGCGGTTTGGAGAGTTTCGTGTGCTCGGCACCTTTCTATTTTCCCATATATAGAAAAAAGTCGTACTGAGATGGAGTGGAATGCGGTGGGTAATTGGAACAAGAGTTATGTTAGAAAATTGTGTCGATAAACGGTCCATTAGCATCTTTACATACATAAAAAGTGTTAGCTTTTACTCAAATGTATATTTTATGTAAACAAAATTTCAAGAAAGTAGTATTTAATCACAATTTGAAGAACCCAGTTATTTTTGATCGTAGTTCCTTCGGAGTTCATTTATATTTCTTATTGTCTGATATAATGATAATAATAATTATAATTAGTTTAAAGAAATGACATGAACAAAAGCTTTTGCAGTTATTATATTCATTTAATCTACCTTCAGACTCTTTGGCAGATATTAACGGTACACACTCATGGATAGAAAATTTAACTCAAAGCAACATCCTAATGATCCTAGTGATAAATTTACAGAAATAAAGTGAATCATTTCAGAAATGCATATTTAAATTCCTGACCGTGCAAGTCCCCCCTCGATGACATAAGAGAATGATGTCACAAATTTCCACAGATCAATAATGTGCGGTACGGAGCGGTACAGTTGCGGCCATAAGTTGTCCGAGTTGAGACCATGAGTACGATTATCAATTTTTTTTGAAAACAGAAAGAAACGTTGCAAAGGCCCGACGTGTCCGGTTTTGAGCAAAGGAGCAACAGGTGCTCGACGAACACCTGTTCGCAGTTGCACGCGCTGCTCTTCGCCCGTGACCTTCCAGCATCTCTTGCTGGCCATAAAATTACGAAATGACGCGCGATCGATGAGCGCTCTGTTCAAAAATTATTCTCCGGTGAAAATATGGTAATGATGCGAGTGAAAATATGCAAAATCTGGAATGATTAACGTGCGGAATACAAGCGTGGGTTGTTAAGTTTTTGGTGAAAGTGGGGGCAGACATTTTTTTAAATTTAGATGTTGATCTATAATCTGGGTTAAACAAATCTAATTTGTGTGATAAAATGTATTAAAGTCCTTTAGGTCGTTGTAGAAAATTAACTAAAAATTTAAAAATACGAAAACATTTCGTAAATCTACAACAATGAGTCTAACTACGACAACAATTTTGCTTTTTCAAAAATACTTAAAAATTGTATAGAGTATTTAAAAATCGAAATCTACATTAAAAACGTGATGTTTATATACTCGGTATGAAAATTCAAGCACGCTAACCGTACTAAATTTCGACTAAGTTAATTATTGTGTAGCCATTCAAACGTATTTCTAAACGAAAAATAAAAAATTAATATTTTAGAGATTCTTGATTGAGTATTTATTTAAAAAAGCAAGAATATTTCCCGTATTATGATACAAATTTAACTAATATTTTCAAGAGCCGATATTTCTAAAGCAATAAAACAAAGTAATTTTTGACTTATGACATCAATGTCATTTTTTGAATGGAATTCGATTTTTGTAGGGCTAGTAATTTACAGTCATATATTTTTTGTGCAAAAATATTTATTAAAAAAAAAATGAAATTATAATAGAATTTTTTTTATTTAGTTACTACTATCTGCAAACGAATGTTAAATTAAATCACTTTTTCTGAGTTAATCAAAAACAGTTTGATTTTTATTGTGCAATCCAGTAAATATTTCTTAGTCTCTTGGCAATATTGCATATTACTAGTTCAGTTATGTGTTAAGAGTGTTGAGATAAACATGGCTACTAAGGGAAAAGATGATGAAAGTTCATTTTAGAATGTATCGAGATGTATCGGGGCTTACCTGTCTTGTGGGATATCAAAACCAAGGACTACAGCAACAAAATTTAAAAAAATGAACATTACGAAAAGTTGTTTCGTAAATGTAGAGAATACTATCCCGATGCTGATAAGTCACATTTCGGTAAAAAAATTAATTCGTTGCGCACTAACTTCAGAAAAGAATTAAACAGAATAAAAACATATAAAAAAAGTGTTGCTAGGATAGACGATATAATAGAACCAGTTATGGCATTTTGACGAAATGAAGTTTCTACTGAATCGATAATATGCGGATTGACATGAAAGCTCCCCCTGCGGATGGGTGAACAGAATACATCCGCTGCCCACTCAGCAAGTCGTAAGAGGCGACCAATGAGTACCGGCCTTCGTAGATACCGGCTGGGTATCGAGTCTTAAACTGGAAGTGTCCCTGACCTGAATGTGTTATCAGTTTTTGATTAGTGGCCTGTTTCTCCTTTATGGGTTCCGTGTGTCTTTGTCTAAGACTTGTTGTTTTCTACAAGACATGACCTACCTGTGCGTTTGCCGTGCGCTGCGTCCCGTGTCGGGGGAAGAGATGGTGGTTGAGGAACGGCGTACCCTGCGGGGGCGTCTACCAACACGCCACTTTGGCTTTGAATTCCCCTAAACGGGAGGTCCACGCCTAGCCCAGCATGGATCAATCGGCTAGCCATCAAGTCTCTGGACTTGCTGGTGGGGCGAGTCGTGTGGAGTCTGAGGGTTCGTTTAATCTACGTACGCCTCTGATCTTCGCGGCTATATTTTCTGTGTAGCCCTGGCTGTCTGAACAGTTTGTGTTCAGCTGTCCCATTTGAGGCTCCGAGGAGGATGGGGAATACAGAAGATGAAGTAATAAAATAATATATGGATCCCTATAACTTTCCCCCTATCGGACAGAAACGGCATCGTCCGTTAAGTCCAGAATTCGAGATAAATATGAATTTTAAAAAATATTTAATTGTAGAAATAAAGGATGGTACTTTCGAGAAAGTTTCACCATTTGTTATTAGTAAATTGGTATGTGGAGTAGGACAAGTTGAAAACATTAAGAAGTTGCGCAACGGTACCTTAATGATAATCACAGTTAACGAAAAACAGAGTAACACCTTTTTGAAATGCACGAAAATGGGAGATTATAACGTAGTAGTTCAACCCCATAAAACTTTAAACGTGTCCAAAGGAGTTGTCTGCTGCTTTGATTTGACTCACTGTAGTGATGATGAAATTTTGAACGAGATGAAATATCAGGGTCTAATTGAAGTGAAAAGATTGACTTCAAGGAAGAATGGAAACGAATCACCCAGTGGCTGTTTTGTCTTAACTTTTAATGCATTTCAACTCCCTAAAACTATAAAAATAGCTTCAATGTACAGCTTGGAGGTGCGACCATTTATCCCTAATCCCCTTAGGTGTTTCAATTGTCAGCAATTTGGACATGTTTCTGAGAAATGTGGCAATAATTCTGTATGTGCACAGTGCGGCACTCTTCCGCATGAAGGTAATTGTTAGACTCCCTTTAAGTGCGCCAACTGTGCGGAACCACATTCCCCGCGATCACGTCAATGTCCGAAATTCCAGATCGAATATGCCATCCAAAAGATCCGTGTTGAAGATCGAATTTCTTATTTGGAAGCCAAATGAAATTACCGCTTAATCTGTCCATCGTCATTTGCTGAAGTGAAATTTATGCGAAAGTTGCTACAGTACAAACATCGATCATATCTATCCAGTGCGATATGGATAAAGTAGTACCCAATGTACCAAAATCGGCCAAAAGTACAGAAGTTAAAATTGTAAAAAAGAAAACAAATCAAATCCTCTCCAAATCAAATACCGGTACAATACCCAAATTAAAAGATCTGATGAAGCTAAAAAATCAGGTAGCTGAATCTATAAGGACCAGGTCAACCAGTCTTTCAGAAGACATGATTTCCGATGATCTTATGGACGTCGAACAGGCCAAGTTACTAGTCGGTCCGGACCGTCATAAGTTTCAACTTAAGCGGTAATCTCCCTATCAGAAATTACTAAAACACTCATCCAGTGGAACTGCAATGGATTCTATGCACGATTGTCTGAAATTAAAATGTTATGCAACACTCACTTTCACGAAAATTCAACACCATCCTTGCCAAGCTTTACCTTTTATAGAAAGGACTATAACGATGGCCAGCGCGCCTGCGGTGGTGTAGCAATTATGGTATCACATGGCGTGAATAGTGAGATAATTAACATCGACACTCCGTTACAAGTTGTTGCAGTGAAATTACATCTTCCACAAATTATCACCTTGTGTTCTGTATACCTACTCCCAGGACAAACACTCGCTTTACAAGAAATCGAAGCCCATTTCTTTTAATGGGTGACTTTAACGCCCATAATCCAATATGGGGATCGACATATAGGGATTCAAGGGGTGGTCTCCTTAAGCAACTTCTCCAAAGCAATAATATTGCTTTGGAGAAGTTGCGAAGAAACACATTATTCAATGGCAAATGGAACATTCTCGTGTATAGACCTTACATTTGCATCCCCGTCTATAGTATCCAGTCTTGTGTGGGGGGTAAAAACTGACCTTTGTGGCAGTGATCACTTCCCCATCCTATGTCAAATAGATAGTCAGCTAGATCTCTTCAGTCGACCTATAAAATGGAAAGTTGCTAATGCCGATTGGCACATGTACCAAGATGCGCTCGAATTGGATAATGTCGATATGTCATGCGCGAACTCTGCAGTATTATCCTTAACAAATCACATTATTAAAGCAGCTGATTCCGTTGTACCGAAATCTCTCTCAATTGCACATCGCACCCCCGTACCTTGGTGGAATGACGAATGCCGCATTGCAATTAGAGATAGAAAGAATGCACTTCGCACGTTTGGGCGCAATATGAACTTACAAAACCTAGCTGATTTTAAGAGAAAAAGGGCTTACGCAAGACGGATAATCTCAGAGAGCAAAAAGCAATCTTGGATGCAGTTTGTATCCTCCATTAGAAGTTTCACTACCTCCAAGGAGGTATTTGAAAAAATTAGACGAATAACCGGGAAAAACCCTACGGACGAATAGCAGGTATTGTCGTGGATAATGTCATCATTACCTCTCCAAAGGACATATCAAACCATCTAGCTTCTACTTTTGCTCATATCTCAAGCGAAGAAAATATCGATAGACTCTTCTTGGCTATCAAAGCCTCATCCGAGCGCCAGAAACTATCTTTCATGTCTGACAAATCTGAGAGTTACAACGACATATTTACAATATGGGAACTAGAAACTGCATTAAGGCTTTGTCATGATACAACTCCCGGACCTGACAGAGTTCATTACCAATTTCTCAAAAACCTAACAACCTCCCATCTAACCGTAGTTCTAGATGTTTTTAATTTGATTTGGACAACAGATTCCTTTCCTGATAACTGGCATGAAGCTATTCTCGTGCCAATTCTCAAAATTGGTAAAGACCCTAAGGACGCTTCTAGTTACCGCCCAATTGCACTAACAAGTTGCATGTGTAAATTACTCGAGCGTATGGTAATCCGACGTTTATCTTGGTTTTTGGAATCGCAGAACTTAATTTCCAACACGCAATGTGGTTTTTCCGAGGCCAGTCAACTATTGATCATCTCGTGTCATTGGAGACCGCCATGTGTTGCTTATTAATAAAAGCATCCTGTTTTATTACTAAGCAACACCTAGTGGCGGTCTTGTTTGACATTGAGAAAGCCTATGATACTACGTGCCGGCACGGATTCTTGAAAACCCTGCGCAATTGGGGATTACAAACTAACCTGGAAACCACTCTTAACACATTAAAGGCAAAGTGTATGCGTGCGATGAATACCCTTAAAATTATGTCGCATACTACATGGGGTGCTGATCGTGTAGCAATGCTTCGACTTTATCGTTCATTGATTCGTTCCAAGCTTGATTATGGTTGTATTGTTTTTAGTTCAGCGAGAGAATCGTGCCTTCAAACATTAAATACTGTGCATAAAACTGGCATTCGTTTAGCCACCGGAGTTTTTAGAGCCAGTCCAGTTATTAGCTTGTATGCAGAATCTGGAGAACCTTCACTAGCATACCGAAGAAAGATGCTAATGCTACGTTATGCCGCCAACGTATTTAGCCAACCTAGTCATCCGGTATATGATAGCGATTTTTCTTCTCGGTATAATGCCATTTATACCGCCAGGCAGCATTCCAGAAAACCGTCCGGGATTAGGTTACAAGCACATTGACTGCAAATTAATTTTAATTTCCCAAAGATAACAACCTGTGATACAAATCATCCTCCTTGGAGAACCCCAAGCCAACAGATACATGTCTCGTTGTCAAAATTTCCTAAATCTTCGACACCTTCTACATTATTTCAACAGCATTTTCTCAATTTTGTGTACGGCACGCGAGAGTGTTGCCATGTCTTCACTGATGGATCATGCTCTGCAGACTCGTAAGGATATGCTTTCCTTATTGGTGATGATCTTTATATGTTCCGGCTGCCCGTACACTGCAGCATATTTACCGCAGAAGCCGACCCTATTATTGAGGCTCTTCGGTTTACAAAGGAATATACTAATCAGAGAATTGTCATCCTGACTGATTCGCTTAGCGTATTAAAAAGCTTGGACAACCTATTGTCACATAACGCACTTATTATGGAAATCCATCACCAATTTGTCCTCCACTCGTTGCGCCGGAATTCCGTTATTTTTTACTGGGTTCCTAGCCATGAAGGAATAATGGGTAATGGTATGGTCGATAGGGGCGCTAATGAAGCACGCGTTAGTGGCTCTCCAAGAAATATATCCATAGTTGGCGACATTCAAGGATACTTGGCAAGGGCTGTGGACATGGGGGAATCGGAGTGGGTTGAAACTCGACATAATAAGCTCCGTGAAATTAAAAATGCGATAAAAGTCTGATCTACGTCTTCTAGAAGACTCCGCCAGGAGGAAGTAGTACTTACGAGACTGCGAATTGGACATTGCCGTATGTCACATGAATACTTACGGCGCAGATTAGAACCACCGATATGCGATACTTGTGGCGTTATAGTGACAGTGCGACACATTCTTATCGAATGTTTTCAGTTCGTAGCCTCGAGACAACGTGCGGAGTTAGAGGGTACCCTGGCGGAGATCTTGAAAGACAGTGAAGACAACATCGCTAGACTGTTTATATTTCTACGAGAGACGGGCCTTATTAGCTATATTTAAAATAAACAAATTTTAATTATACATGTTTACATTCATCATTATTTATTACTATTTATTTTGTGTCTGGCTTTCTACTTTGTCGTAAGCACCCTATACACGCTTGCGACTTTTAACACTTTTTGTTGTATGTCCAATTTCGATCTGTGATACTCAAACACCTTATACATGTTTGTAGTTTTGTTTATTCCTTTTATATCAGACTGTGATACTAGGTTTAAGTTTTATTTTGTGTGTGTTCTTTTATTTATTTATTTTTTATATTTATTTATTTATTTTTTTATATTTTATTTATTTATTTATTTTTGTTTAACTTATTGGTTTATTTTTTTTATAAGATCACTCCTTTTTTTCACTTGGAGGCGCAAATGACCTAAGCTCTCGACGCGCCCTATAAAACCCAAAATGATGATGATGACATGGAAGTTGATAATGATATCGACGATGCGGACGGTAATGGAATAATAAGTAATTCTTCAATTAATGTAAGTAAACACAATTTATTAATTTATTCATAGTTATACTACATGCAAATTTTATTTTGCCATGAAATCTGCCCTCCATCATTAAAAAAATTGAAATAACTATCTCTAATTGCTTTCGCGATTGTGGGTGAATTTCTGGCATGAGTTGTGAGAAGTAATGTTGACTGCCCAGTTGTTCTCCAACTTCCTTCAACTATACTTCCTGACTCAAAATCTTCTAAATCCATAGAATTACTGCACATGCACCTTTCAGACTGATTTCTTCTTAAATAATTGTACAAATAGCACTATGCTAAGGCAATCATTTGGGCTTTTTCAGGGGATAGCGCAATACACCAAATTTTGAAACTAAAATTCCGAATGCATTTTATACAACGCGACGAGCACGACTTAGTCGATAATTTAAAATCCTTTTTTCCACGGTTAATGTTGTTTGGCTCTAAGTTTTCATGAAATTGTTTGTCATTACAAAAGCACCATCCATAACAAATACAAAAGGTAGTATTTTTCCGCTGCTTGGTAATGGAACAGGTTCTTGCATTTGAAGTAATTTATCTGATAGTGCTTTTCCAAATGTTGTATGAGCCAAGACACCTCCATCTAATATTCGTCAATTTATACCAGCATTTACCATAATAAATTCATAATTGCAATGTACATCTGCCATCCCAACAATACTGATTTTTTTTATAATTGTAACAATGTGATCCAGTGTGTGGTGGTTTTTTATTACCGCGTGCTTTGCATCTACTGCTAAGAGACAATGCGGAAAATTCCATTTATCATTAAATCCATTCACAATAGCTCTCCATTCAGCTTCTGTTGCTGCAATTGCAAATAAAATAAAATTATGAAATAATAATAAAATTGAGGCAGCAGCTACAAGAAGGACCTAAATCCAGAAATGGGGCCTAAATTATTACTCACAAAAAGGTAATGAGAAGTTTATTTGAAATATTAATTTACTTCGTGACTCCAAAGAATTAATATCCTTCAAGAACCTCAAACTGACTATGATAAAATTGCTTCAGCTTGGGCAGTAGAGCTTCAGAAAATGATGCCGCAGCAACAAATGTTTGCAATAAAGTTTATCAATGATATATTGTTTGAGGAAACAAATGGGCACTCAGCACAGGGATTCTGTACAAATTAATTCAGCTAGTCGCACATCTACACTATATAGTAACCAAGCCCCCGTTAATATGATACCCTATATGTACTACCTCAACCGACTGGATACATGGAACAACTTTCAGGATCCTCTCATTCATCTTCAATGCAATCAAATGCTTCTCAATACTTTTCAATTTTCAATAAAATGTAAAAATTTGCTATCTTTAAAATAAATTTTGTATAATATTTGAAATAATCGTTGTATTTAACTTATCTTTATGTAATCCCTCAGGCAGTTTATCATAGCTATGCTATATATGCTATATATGATACAGAACTTGTGAATTAAATCTTCAAAATTATTTCCAGTAGCTACATAATGTAGTGTGATTGATAAACGCTGACTCGGAGGGATAGCATCCCACATTATAGTATCTCTTTTTTTTAAATTTCAGGCGTAACAATTCTCAGTAGTTCGTCAAATAATGTACTATCTAGTCGCAAAAAATTGATAATCACTTGGTTCACTAATTCTTAAATCACTTAACAAATTTTCATAAGTGTACTTATTTCTCTCTTTAAACCATTCCTTCATCTACCTTTTTTCCTTCTTTTTTGTAGCTATAAGCAATGCTATAGCCACGCAACTTGCTGGCTTCGTAGTATTCCACATGTTGACTGCACAAGTATCACCTAGGAACTAATTTATTGAGCAATAATATTGCATCGTGTGGGTTGGCCAAGTAAAAATATTATACAAAATATTGTGCAATATATTGACGTAAATATTAATCGTGTAGGGGCCGACTAATAATGGAATTTTGTGTCTTTCTTCTCTTGAATGTCAGCTACTTCAACACAAATACGAAGTTTCAATTATTCTAAAATATAAAGCTTACTTTCATACACTTGATTTTTATAGGGCACTACAAGAAAATCCAGAAGTATCAAGTCTGGGGATCGATCTGGGCATTTAATGTTCTTCAGATCCAACGTTTCGGAAATGTTTGGTCCAAGTAGTTTCTAATCAGAAAACCAGAGATCCCTAAGAATAATATTATTCTGAAATAATTTAAGACATTACGCATATTTAACACATCATTCTATAAAAAATGGACCTATGATATATTTCTATTTTCGGACGATGGCTGTGGTCGGATTCCGTCCAATGTAAATTAGTTTCCGACCAATATTGTGGCGACTGATACAATGAGGTCTCCATAATTATCACTTATTTCTATAGCGTCCATTATTATGTCTATCAAAATTATCTTCGCATAATTCATGTACCAGGTGCATTTTGTAAGAATAAAACAATCATTTTTCAAAATCTTATAAAGACTAACAAACATAAACATAAACCGAAAGTTAACGACTGGTTTTTAGCACGGGCAGCTATATAAAAGTCTTTTTAGGTTGTTAAGAGATTGTTCTTCATTTATAACAGTTTTTAGTCCATTTATCGTTTTATTTTCGAATGAAATATTGACTAATTTTACCAAAGTCATAGAATCTTCTATGCCAAATGCCAATTTAAAATATTAAAAAGCAAGAACTAAATGGCCAATGTCTTATAGGTAAATAAATTAATAAAATTTATCATCTTTTATATTGCAAGCATTAACAGTAATTGATTTTGGAAAAGGTAGTAAAGATTTTAAAATAATACATTATTAATTTTTTAGTAAAATAAGGTATTAAAATATAACTGCTACAATTTCTTGTCAAAAGAGCTAAACAAGTTGCACTTGTGCTTTCATCAAGGGGAGTTTAAACTAAAACAGAAGATTATAAATACGACACTTTCGATTAATTAAATTCTCACTTAACCCGCGGTGAAACATTTTTATGTTAATTAGAAGGTTGGTTAAGACACGTTCATTGTTAATATCACACCAATTTTTATTTAGCAAGTATAGTTTAGAGTAAATGTTAATCATGATTAATATAAAGTAATTTACACAACAAGAAAACACACACATTAATATAGCGAGAAACATTGAGGAAGTCTGTTCGTTAAGTAAGGAAAGTCTAGGATTACGTTTGGCTTTTTGTACCTCGAGAGACTATAGTAAATCCATTTCTTTATTCTATTTTCATCAAAATGGATTACCTAAAGTACATTTTCATCAGAAATATGACCATTTCTTGATCAACTAATTCGTGAAAGTTAAATTGTCGCGTTTAAGCCTCAAGGATAGTATATGTTTCTTTAATCAGTCAGAGTGATTTATGTTACTCTGAATAGGACAAGTTAATTTATGTATGAGGATTTTGGAAAATATTATTGCACCTTTTATTAAATAGTTTAAAGCTACATTTACGTTATGTTTTTTAGTTATGTTTTTTAGTATGCTATAAAATGAAACATTAATTTCTCCAAAGAATGTTGAAGACTTGTTTCACATAATGTATACAACCTACGTAGATACTTTGTCTAATATCGTTTTGTTTCTGATAGTCTTAATGCTATAGTTATGGTTAAGTGCTAAATTGTACAATTTTGAAACTATACATTAAAAAATCGTGTGATATTACGGAAGAAAATGTTTTATTTATATATTTTAAAATGTATCACAAAGTAAACGCCTCCAGTGTCTACCAATTAAACCAGATGATTTTGCATCTGTTGAATATTACGATATAAGTTGTACTATTTTTATTACTGCAGTTTGCAATGTATATTTTTTTCTTATAATCTAAACTAGCTGGTAAATGTTTCAACCATACTTCTTTCATATATTCTCTATTACAAAAAGCAAACAAACAGTCGGTATTGTTTAAGCATGTTGTCTAAGTATTTCTATTTATGAATTGCTTGTACAATAAAATTTATTTTGTCTCTATTCTATTCGTCAACTTGAAAATTGCCACATGACTGGATTTTACTACGTCTCACCTTTACCATACCCCTGAATTAAACATAAAAATGTCGTCAAGTTATTCAAAAACGTAAAGTTACTTGATTCCTTTTTGGCAATAATTGTAGAGAATAATAAAGTAAGGAATTTACAAAAAAAATGTTTCTTATACCGGACAAATGGAAAATATTGATAAATTTTATTATATTTTTTTAATTTGCACAATATGAAGTATCAATGATCTCAATCAGTGGAGATATTTATACAAAGTATTTTGGACAGTTCATTCCTTTACCTATGAAGAATACTTTGCTCCAATATCTATAATCGTATTGTTGTACTATATTATCGACAAATATTTTTACTTTCCCTACATAGAATAAATAGGGAAAGTATTGTTTTTGTGAATGACAATGTCTGTGGGCGCTGTATCTCAAAAACGAATGATCCGTTTGAGATGAAACTTTAACTTAAGGTTTTATCATTAAAAACTGGAACTGAAAAGCTTTTGGTAAACATTCATAAACCGCAAGTGGGTGTTTACTCGAGGTGTTTTTTTCCGATATTTTTATTAATATGAAAAATATTACAAAACTTAAACAAAAGTTAAAGGGAATGAGAAACTGAACAAATTTTGTTTAAATATATTTTTCATAAAATTCTTAACTTTCGAGAAAAAAGAATAAAAATTGAAATTTTTGACATTTTTTGCCAATTACTAATAAAATATTGGAGTTACATGAAATTTATATAACAAATAATTGTAGGGAATTCAAAATTGAATCAATTATTAAGACTAACCTTTTCACATAAACCGCATAGGTATCGAGTAAAATATAGGGAAAGTACTATGATGGCCATGTGGCCATATCACCATTTTTAAATTAAGGGAAATCCGATAATAATCCCCATAAATTTGACCTGCATTGATATTTGTATGAACTTTATTAAAAATAATGAATCTATCATATTACTTTCGTCACAATTATCTCGAAAATACTGCGCTCTACTTCGTACATATATAAATATCAAGGAATAGAATAATAATAATGGTTTAATGCATTTTAAATTTTAAAAAAATACGGCGAAAATATATGTTTATAATTTTAAATCTTGCTTTAAAATAATTGTGATGTATCTACAAAGTTGCTCTGTTATGTTTTCTTGCTAAAATGACATGGGGTGAAAATAATTGCACATTTATAAAAATACATTGAATTTCCTATGGTGCGTTTGTGGATGGACCACCTGGTATATATCTCCAGCAACATTTGTTCGCGAATTTATCTCAATATTCATAAACACATAGATTCCTTTAAATTACGTCATCATACCCAAAAAAATCATATATGTTATACGGAGCTTTCTTGCTTCGATATTGTTTTACTTTAAGTTCATATAATTGTATTATATAATATGTATATATTAGTCGTAAAAAACATTAAAGTGTCATATATCAGTATTTATATGAGCCCATTTGCAAAATTCTGGTTAAAAAATTTTAAAGCCTAAACTTTTTAGAATATAAATCAATTTTAGTTATGGTGTGATGATTATGATGCTCATGTGTATCATATCCCCTATAGGCGATTTTATATACAGTACACATTCTAGTATATAAATGGCAGGAAATGTAAAAATGTTTTCCGTCTCGAATACCTGTTTACAGTCACTTCGATATGACAATTTTGCAATAATTCGGAATGCTTGACGTTGTAGTCCAAATATGCGGTGCCTGGAAAATAAATGCCCCCCACACGATTATTCAGTATAGAATTCTGGATGGTATGCCATTTATTCGGGTAAAAATATGACCAAAGAGCCGAAAGCAACAAAATAAATAGTCATATATAATAACGGAAATTCTGTGGATAATCCACAAACCATAGCAAACTTATTTAATAAACATTTTTCAACAATAAGTAATTTATTAAATAACTAGGTACCTATTAATAGTTTACTAGTGGTAAACATTAAGGTAAAATCCTGTAAATAGCATATTTTTCAATAATGTTAACAATATTGAAATTGTAACATAATTAAAGAGGTATATAAAAAAATGAAGTGTCTTGTTTTATATTAGGTCTAGTGGTTGAACTTATTGCAGCTGCATTAGTTAATATTAAAAATGATTTCTTTTTTCAAGTGGTATCTATCCTAGTAGACTAAAATTAGTCAAAATAGTTCCGATTTATAAAAAGAGAAATACCTATGATATGGATAATTATTGACAGGTCTCAATTTTGTCGGTCTTCGCAAAGATAATTGATATATTGCTTATAAACGAATGTATAAATTCATAGACAAAAATAATAACACGTGTCCTGGAAAGGAAAAGGAATCGCAAAAGCACTAGATGAAGCAGTATCTGTAATCTATGAAGCACTAGAAAAAAAAGAGATCCCTTTGGGAATATTTTACGACCTAAGCAGAGCGTTTGATTGATAGTATGTTATTATTAAAAAAGAGTGCAGGGACGTGTAAATTTGTGGCTAAAGTCATATTTAAAACTAACAGCAATATGTCGAAATTTTACCATATACTAAATTTGAAATAAGGGCCAAATTCGAGTTCAAAAAGAAGTCCCACAAGGTGAAATTCTATCTCCACTTTTTGTTTTACTATTTGTGAACGGGCTAAAACATACATTTGTAAACGAAAATAAAGTGATACAATATGCCGATGACCTAATAAAAAATATTGACAAAAATAACAGTGCAATTTGTCCTCAAAACACTATAAGTTCAATGGAGAAATGGTCCTCTGACAATAAATTGGTTTCAAACCATAGTAAACCAAATAATTCACAGATTCACAAAGCATTTATGTTAAAAGTGGACACCAAACAATTCAAGTAGTGAAGGCAACGGAATTTTAGAGGTTATAGTTGATAAACATCTCTCTTGGTTGGAATATGTCAATTATATAGCAAACAAATTCAACATTGGTCATTTTGTATTAATGAATATAAAGAAAATTGTAAATAAGGGGATTTTGCTTATGTATTATAAAGCACATGTTCGTTCTTGCTTGAAGTATGGTATTATTTTCTGGGCAGTACATGCGTACATGCGCCAAGAATATTAGTCCAGCAAAAGAAAATAATTCGATTGATATCAAACGTGAAATGGGATCAACAAGCAACAATGCTTGTTAGAAAGAACAGAGTAATGGAACTTTATTCACTTTTGTGTTATAGTTTATGTATTCGATAATGATAAGAAATTTGAAAAAATACACAGAATGGTGGCATTCAAACACATTATAGGAACGCACTCTGTGTGCCAGCTCATAGAACTGCTCTATTCGAAGGGAGTCCTTATTATTTAGGAATCAAAGTATTTAATAGACTACCATAAAAATCAGAAACCTATAAGTATATTTAAGATAAAATAACATTTTTCCTTAAAAACCAATTTTATTCGCTAAGTGAATATTGCCAGGAGTTAATATGAAATGGCACTCCCCACAATTTTGAATTATGTTTGTGTTAATTTGTGCTCATAGAGATGTGATTTTATTTTATACATTAGAGTTTTAATATATGTTCATGCGAATATACTCTAGTTTACTATGTGTTTACTTTCATGTCTTTAAATTAATTTAATTTGTTAATATGTCATATTTGATTCTTTCCAAACAAGACTATTGTTTGAACACCATGTAGAGACGTGATCTAAGGACTCTTGATTTTGTCTGTTATCATTATCTACTACAATATCAGTATTTAGAACTGTCATCTGCAAAAGGAATGGTTTTACTGAACTGAACTTCCTGTGGTAAATCATTTATACATGGTGAGTTTTTTTCGATGTTCTCTATGGGGATCTCGGAAACTATAAGAGATAGAGAAACGGTTAAATGGGGAAAGAAGTGTAGATTTATAAAACAAATAAAATTCCACTTTCAAAGTTTTCAAAAAAGTCAAGGATAACTAGATATTTTGAAAAAAGTAAAAATGTCAATTTTTTCAAATCAATATATCTCGGTTATTATAACAGATAGAAAAAAACTTTAAAGGATAAAGTTTTAGATAATTTTATGCAGATTCATAAAAAATAATCAGATAATTTTATCGCCATTATTTTCCGAGATATGACGCAAACTTACATTTTTTAAATGGAAACCATAGTTGGCTATGGCCTTATTCAAAAGATCATTTTTTTCTCTTTAATCCAATATCACATATGACATAGTTATTTCTAAAAATGAGTGAATTATAGTCATTTTAAATTTTATTATAAATAAAAATGAGTAGTCATGGATAAGTTGAAAGTAAAACAATTGCAGTTGTTTATAATAATAGCAATATTGTAATTATTAGTTTTACAAAGTTAAACACAAATGAAAAACCAGTATAAAGAATAATAATTTTGTAATGGTCAAATAGCCTTCTGTATGTGGTATAAACACATTTGACAAGAGGATAATACATTTCTCACAAAAATATTATGAACAGACGAATCGCGATTCAGTAATTGTGGTATTTTTATCGCCACAATGAACATAGATGAACTCAAGAGAATCCACGAGAAGTTTCACAGAGAAATGGTGTGTTTCGAAAACATTTGATGATACGCTCGATTATTTAAATTTATCATCACAAGCAAGATTGAAATGGTTCTAATATGACGGTGCTCCACCTCATAACATGTTGGCTTTACGAATTATTTAAATTATGCTTTTCCTAACTCATAAGTAGGAAGAAATGAACCAATCCCCAGGGCCACCTAGATCCCCCGATCTGTTCGTTTTAGATTTTTTTCTGTGGGGTTATGTAAAAAACAAAGTGTATTAAAAATCATATCAGTCCGTGGAAAATCATAAACTAGCTGTTATTGAAACATTTAATTCAATTTACATGAGGATAGTAAAAAAGCCATAAATTCAATTTTAAAAAGATATAATTTATGCCATAATAATATTAATAGTAGTAGAGCATATTTTTTTAATATTAAAATTTCTCTCCCATTAATATTTTGATAATTACAGAATTACTTTATGTTGTTGTTTCATTTTGGTTTATCTCTGTAAAACTAATAATAAGAATATTGCATTATTATAAATTTTCCATTTAAAAAAATGTAAGTTTGCGTCATATCTCGAAAAATAATGGCGATAAAAAATTTCGGATTATTTTTTATTAATCTACATAAAATTATCTAAAACTTTGTAATTTATAGTTTTTTTCTATCTGTTATAATAACCAAGATATACTGATTTGAAAAAATTAACCTTTTTTACTTTTTTCAAAATATCTAGTTACCCTTGACTTTGACTTGAACTTTGAAAGTGGAATTTAATTCGTCTCGCAAATCTGCACTTCTTTCCCCATTTCAACTAAAAAACAAATTGAATGGCACACCACTTTTATAGGAAAATATCATATCATCACTCGGTATATAAATAATGAATAATATGGGGCCTAATATAGATCCCTGAGGAACACCCGATTTAAGTTTAAGAACTCGAGATTGGTTACTTTTTAATGCAACAATTTATTGTTTTCTGTCGTTTAAATAAGATCTCATTCGTTTTAAACTAGGTTCATCGAAGCCATACACTTTGAGTTTTGACACTAGTATATTATGACATACGATGTCAAAAGCTTTTGACAAATCAATAAATGAACCGATATTGCTTAATTTCATAACTGTCTTTGATTATGTTTGGTAATTGATACCAATGCCTCCGTTGTCGAGTGGCCTGAGCGGAATCCAAATTGATTATTATGGAAAAAGTGTTTTTTTTTCAAAATAATCTACCATTTAGTCCCTTAAAATATTTTCAATAATCTTGGACACTGTGGGAAGCAGAGATATCGGTTCGTAGTTACTTTTATCATTTTTATAGGAACTTAGCCATTTTTAGTGCTTGTGGGAATATTCCAGAGTTTATAATAACATTTATTAATGTGTTTGATGATTTTTATTTTATCTATGGTAATTCCATATATATCGTTACTACGCGTATTTTTCAGATTTGTTATTGCATCTGAAACCTTGATATACGTTGTTTCTACAAAATTAAACGTGGTTTTTGATGTATTATTAATTGGTGCATAGTTATCAGATGGGTTAAATTTTTTCCGCAAGTCTTCGGCAACATTTACAGACAACTAGTTTAAGTCATCACACTTAATATTAAAATCATTCAATTCGTGGCTGAGGACGTTATGTAACTAATATTTGCCTTTGTGTCAGATGTTGGGTATTTTTTATACCATTCGTCTATAATCCCCATTCTCTCGCATATTTCTCTATTATTAAACCAATACATGTTTTGTTTATTATGACAGTTATTTTTGTTTTGTTTTTACTGGAAAAGAACAATGAATATTGCCACTAATTATATTATAAAATATATTGCATTTCTCATGTATATTAATACTATCATTATTAACAAATCCCATTTTGTTACAGATATTAAATTATAAAATGTAAGTTTCCCATATTCAGTAATTGCCCGAATTGTGACATTTTCCTGTTTTTTATCTTCTACAGTTAGTCCCAAATTAATTCCCAGATGGTCTGAGAACGCAGTGTCTATAATCTCTACATTTAGTAAATCATGGTCAATAGTTGTGAAAATATTGTCGGCAGTTTTGTTTACGAGTGTTGTTAAATACATATTTTGTCAGGCCGTAAGCAAGAAGACAGTCGGTTAAAAGTCGCTCACGGCTATCATTGAAATTAAAATGAATATTGATGTCTCCTCCAAGAACAATGTTAAAATTCGGATTTAATTTGTCAAGAAAAGACAATAAATTGTTCATGAATATTGAGAAATCAGCAGATGGTGAACTGTAAATACTTACTATATATATATTTTTTTCCTGTGGGTGCCGTCTTCTCTACAGATCCGGATGCACCGTATCCGCTTATTGTTCTTCCCCATATTGTCTTACTTACGCAGCCATTCAAAACTCGATGCCCTGCACTAACTTGTACAGGTCCATCAGTGGTTGCGCATGGAAATCATTTGGTACCATAAGTTTGTTACCAAATGTGAGCTGTCCTTTGTTTTCCAGCACATTACAACTGCACAGAATGTGCATTGCTGTTTCCAGTGCCATATGTCATAACCGATAGCTGGTTTCGCCGTTGTGTAGACCGATTTTACTTAGTTGATCTTTAACAGTCATGTGGTCTGTTAGCAGTTCTATAGTTGTCTTTAGATGTGCCCTACTTAGTGCTAGTAGTCCTGCGGCTTGGTTAAAATCGGGCCCTCTTATAATGACCTTACTATGGTTAAGGCCTGCTTTCCCAGTATTCCGTGTGTTTGTTGTGAGTCCACTTTCTGACTTCAAAGCCACTTGCCTTTTTGTTATGCCCAAAACAGGTTTAGGTCCCATAAATGATATGATATGGTGGCTCCCTGCCTTGCTCCCGCCTCGACAGTTCCTCTCTATATTGGTTCTCGCGCATTCAATGATCGCGAATATTTCAACTTGAACAACTGATGCGTAACCTGTCTTCATATTCTCTTTGTAGATTCCTGATCATGTACTTGTGTATGTTTTGGAACCATCCGTGTACCAAATCATGCTTTGTTTGTGGATATCCTCCCTAAGGCTATTCCATTCATTGTGGTCTAGAATGGTGACCTTAAAGAGTGCATTTTCAAGGTGTCTAACTATTATTTGGTCCGAACTCATTTGCAGGAGAGGTCCCCCTACGTCTGTCAAGACTCTTCTATGTGAGGTGTCAACTTTTACTTTGACCGTTGCTAGCTGCAGTCTATAGAGTGCCAGTCTTGCCTCCCACACTATCAAAATATGAAGTGGTGTGAGGTCTAATAGCGGCCTAATGCAGTGGGCGTGGTTCTTATAGCCCCTGTTATGCTGATCCAGGCAAGTCTTTGGACCTTGCTGAGAATTTGTATGGCTGTGTGTTGCGTGGCTTTGGGCCACCACACCAAAGCAGCAATCATGATTGCGGGCCTAACCACTCTGGTGTACAGCCAGTATACCATCCCTGGTTTGAGCCCCCATTGTCTGTCGTACATACGTCTAATTACCGCAAGGGTAATTCCCGATTTACGTTTAATTTTTGAAATGTGTGAGGTTCAGGTGAGTTTGGAGTCAAAGATTACTCTTCTAGACGTCACCCGACAATTCGAAGTTCTCGCCAGGGAATATATACATATTGAATCTATCTCAAAAAATTGAACATATTTCACATGATTTTCAGTAGATATTTGATCTGTTATATAAAAATAATACACATTTTTATTGACCACCCGTACCAGCCTTTTATTTCGACAACGCTTGGTCGAATGTGACTGGGACAAAAATATTTATTACCAAAGTAAACCCAAGGAATCTACTGTTAAATTTATTTTTTACCGGAATAATCTGGAAGTACCCGGAACCGGAAGTAACTTTAAGATTTCAAATGGCAACATAGGTCGAGTATGGTATTAATTGATAGGTCTTTTTAAAAGAAACAACTTTCATTGAAATGTTTTTTTAATATTTTGCATATTTACAAAAATAAACAAAAAAAACTAAATTGATAATTAGTTATCCATTCAACACTAAATTTCCTCAAGTAGGCTTTGCTTTTTTGTTATGTCAAAATAATTGACGTTCGTGAATATTTGAAGTAAAATAAATTATTATTATAAAAGTATTGAATGTGTCACCATGGTTTTTACAAACCTCTAAGGTTTTGATGTGCTGATGATATTAGATGAATGCGGCCAAAAGTATTGTGCTGATGAGCGAATTTATGCTGAACGATACCCTCAACGAGCCAATCAGTCAAAAATGTTTTTCGGCGCCTTGCAGAACGAGTTAAGACAAATGGTAAGCTACAGCCCAGCCACAACAAAGGTCGAAGTATCAGAAAACGTGTACAAGATGAAAGAACATCAGATATTCTTGCAGCAATTGCTCTGGACCTGAACATCTCTACTAGAAGAATTGAAATCGATGCTGGAATAAGTCGCTCCACTGCTTGGAGAGTTTTGAAAACAAACAAATTCCATTCACATCATATCTCTCTACACCAGAAACTTGAAGAGCGGGATTTTCATGATAGGTTGAATTTTTGAATGGTTGTCTCATAAAAATTATAATTTCTATCACAAAATTTTATGTACAGATGAGGCGACATTCGAAAGCAACGGATAATTTACATAATTCTCACTACTGGAGTAATAAAAACCCTCATTGGTTAAGAGTAATTGATAACCAACACGTATGGACCCTTAATGTTTGGTGTGGTATTTTAGAAAACCAAATAATTGGTCCGCATTTTTTCGATGGTTCATTAAACGGAGCTAAATGCGCTTATTTTTTAGAAAATAATAACCTTCTAGATGACGTTCCATATGCAACACGTTTAACAATGTATTTGCAACAAGATGGTTGCCCAGCTTATTACGCAAGAGTTTCTCTTTAAACCGTTGATCGCCTTTTCCCTGGTCGGTGGATTGGAACGCTAGGACCATTTCCATTGCCACCTCGTTCTCCTGACATAACGCCTCTTGACTTCTTCTTGTGGGGACGTATCAAAGACCTAGTCTATAAAGAGCTTCCAACCACGAGGGATAATATGGAGAAGAGGATACGGAATGTCTGCCGTTTACTTAGTGAAGATGAGATACTACGGGCCGTCAACGACGTTACAAAGATGCATTAATCAAGAAGGAAGGCAATTTGAACATACCATAAATAATTGAATAGTTGTTTTAATTATAATTTTCTTTACTTTCACACTCTTATTTGAATTATTAAATAAAATACTTTCAAACAATTGGTATTTTTTGTTTGTCAAAATAAAAGGCTGGTACGAGTGGTCTGAGACACCCGTACTATAGAAGCCATCTATCTCAAAATAATAATAAAACAATATTTCAGTTTTGAATAAGAGGAACTCTTCCCACCTGAGTGTAGAAAATATCATATTACCCAAGGAAAGTATTGAGGAACAATACGAAGAATCATGTAAGAATATTTGCAATATTAACACATATACAAATAAAGAGAATGGTTGCGACCGTTACTACGTGGTAATCCATATTTAACATAGTGAATTTTTCAATTCAGTGTACATATACAAATTGTTATTCTAATAAAAAAGCAAAGCCCACTTGAGGAAATTTAGTGTTGAATGGATAACTAATTTTCAATTTAATTGTTTTCGTTTATTTTTGTAAATATGCAAAATATTTAAAAAAACATTTTAATAAAACTTGTTTCTTTTAAAAAGACCCATCAATTAATACCATACTCGACCTTGTTGCCACTTGAAATTTTAAAGTTACTTCCGGTTCCGGGTACTTCCGGTAAAAAATAAACTCATCAGTGGATTCCTTGGGTTCACTTTGGTAAAAAAATGTTTTGTCCCAGTCACATTCGACTAAGCGTTGTCGAAATAAAAGACTGGTACGGGTCTGAGACACCCAGTATAATAGATAATGAATGATGTTTTAGTATGTTAGTTTTCCAAAAGGCTATCGACCATAGGTCTTTCTGCCTAATGTTATATATTATATTGACATATTCTAAAATAATAAAATTGTTCACTAATCGAAATAAATTAAAAGGATTTATCAACTATAAGAGCTTCTAATTTCAGAAATGTGTTTCGCAGCGATTGCGCGTTTAAAAACAGGTTTTCTAAAGTGTTAGAAATAAGCTTACATAATTTGAAACATTACCTTTACACATACTTAAACTTAAAACAAATACTTTTTGCGACTATATATGAAGGATATAATAAAATAATATCATAATAAATAATCGCATTTCTAGACTTAAATCCTAGAATACGTATGTTCTATTCTATTCTATGTTCTAAAGATTGAACATTGAAAAAAATCAAACTTCCATATTCCAACTTTGAGCCAATGATAGCTGTTTTTCAAAAACTATACCCATGTCTTTGAAGGTCCTACATCGTTCCAGCAACTCATCATTAAGACAATAATCGGTTATTATTTTTTTAGTTTTACATTTTGATGTATTAAATGACATGTTATTGCAATTACATCAGCGCTCTGCATATTATCTAAAACTTTTACAGATTTTTTTCTATCTGTTATAATAACCGAAATATATTAGTTTGAAAAAAATAACACTTTTTACTTTTTTCAAAATATCTAGTTACTCTTGGCGTTTTTGAAAACTTTTGGTAATTGGATTTTATTCGTCTCATAAATCTATACTTCTTTCCCCATAGAGAACATCTAAAAAAAACTTACCCTGTATAAAATGAAAGATCCCATATTAAAAAAGTTTACATCTTAATTTGTTCTAATAACAGCAATATTCACCTACTAGTAGTAGGAGTATACCTTTAATTATTGATATAAAAAAAGTTGCTTAATGTATCTTCCAATATAAATAGTTCACTGCATAAAAGAAATTTAGATAAAATAATTACATACTCTTAATGATGGAACCAGTTTATAGCATATTATTATCTTTTTGGACGTTTTACAAAGATTATAACCGAATAGGAAAATCCATACCAATTATCGTGCTCACAAAATACGGATACGGATCAGCTGATATCATCAATTTCCGTCTGGTGATTTCGATAGGGTCGACGACGAAAAATTCGCAACCGGCAATATGATTAATTCAGGCGAGGGCCAGGGCGTATGCCCCGTCGCAGGAAGTGCGCACGTGGAGCACAGGGTGGGCTGTTGCCAAATTTGTTGGCCGCAGTCAAGCCAGACTGCCTCGTCTGGATCGATAAAACGCGACGGAATCTATACACGCTGTATATATAGAATGTCTAGCGTACGTCTGTTTCCGCCAAGTTCAAGGCAGAGCCGCGCCCCCACCTCGAGACTTGGCAACCGCTCAAAATTCACCAAAATAATCCATACAATTAAAATTAAAACTCCATCAATTCCAATAAGAAAAAAAATCGTTATCCTTTTTATCATTATATTATTAATAATTTCCAATTTTTTAAACTATTTAAATATTATTAGTATCGATATATGCCTTATATCTTCCGGTGTGCGCGTTTTCCTATTCCTTACAATTCTATTTTTATTTTATGTATTTATATTTTTTTTATTCACTTCTATTCCTCGCTAACCCCCTTACATGTTTCTTTATTTACTTGTCGTTTATTATTTTCTCTATTGTGTTGTCTCATTCTGGTCTTGGCCTTCCCTTTCCTAATGAATTGAATTTTTTAATATCTGATTTGGCTAATATTAAAAATTAGCACGCCAAAATACAAACTTGTATTCATGATTTAACTAAAAAAATTCTGTATACAATATACTTTTTTCAAAATAAAGGTTCTGTCAAGTGATTACGTTATTAATGAAATTGAAGTTCGAATATGTAGAGAAAACAATTTAATTATATGTAATTTATATGTAGTACCAGTAATTCTCAATATAGATATTAATAATGATTTTGTTATAATTGATAGAATGCTACAAACCCATTACAACTAAATATTTAAGTAGAAGAGTAATTAAACAAAACCAAGTGTTTTAATTTTTTTATAGTTTCACCACCATAAAACTTGCTTTTGCATTAAAGCAATTTCGTTCCTTAATGAGTCCTGTACTGCTAACCCTGATGGCATCTGGATATTTTTTAAAGATATGTGTATACATATATCGTATCTAAACCAATCCATCCAAATTTTTATAAAATCGATAAACTCGATTATATTCCTATATTTTTGGAAACACAGTTACCTGATACATTTTATCAAAAACTGTTGTAAACCAAATATTGCAAATTATACATCCCTATTTCATTAGTTGTACCGAAATTTGTTTTATAACTTTTATGGTCTTGCGCAAATTCGCCTATAGATCAGAAACATGGCTTTATAAAAGCTAGATTGACAACTACTCTTATAATAATAATAATAACTTTATTAACGGAAACCACTTTTTACAAATAAAGTACAAACAGAAGTAAAATACAGACTACGTATTATAAATATACGCATATAAAAAGTACTTAAACTAATTTTACACAACTTAATTAAATAAACATTTCATTGAATTATTAAGAGCCTTTAGTGGCTAGTCAAACCAAATATAGCCTTATAATCTACAATTTAAATTCCTTTTAAATGATGTCAAATTTGAATTAAATAATTCAAAGTACTTGAGCCTAACCATATAATTTGCTACTCCTGTCATTTTGCCGATTGGATTATTTAGGCAAAATTGGTGGCATGTGTCTTTACTTTAAACATATTAGTATTCCTTGTCCTCCTATAATTAACAGGAATAGCAAATGATATCCGATCCAATAATTCAGTACAACCCCATCGGCCATTAATAAGTTTCTACATATAAGCAACATAGATCTGCTATACACCTCCTGTCCGTTAATTCTTTAATTCTAAGTTCAGATCTTATTCAACTCAATGTAAGTAAGAAGACTATACTGTTGACGAATACCCACGACTTAGACAAATATTTTGGTCGACTTTGACACTATATTAATGATATGTTCCTACTTAACACAACTAATTCTAGATAACTCTACATCATTAAAAAAATTAAAACTAATTTTATTCTTGTTGTGACAGAACGAGATTATATTACATTTTTCTAGAGTCATAATAATATTCTGCGTTCACCTCTTCATTAGATTATTAATATCTTGTTGAACAAGTTAACCATCATTTACGGTATCAATAATTCTAAACATGATTAAATTATTCGCATACATTAATATTTTACAATTTGTAATAAAGTTACTAACTAATATAATAAATAAAGAGAATGGAAATAGTGGGCTGTGTGATAGATAGATACTTTATCGAGGACTCTCACATATTATATTCTGTCCATTAAGAACGAAGATTCCCAGGCTAAAGCTCTTACTAAAAAACCAATTTGTTCTAATTTTGAAAACAGTACTGAATGATTAACACTATCAAATGCCTTAGAGAAATCTGTATAGACATTAATCTATTTTCTTACCTCCAAGGCTTCTGATAGAAATTGGAAGTATAACAATAAATTCGTCGTGGTAGATCTGCCCTTAATAAAACCATGTTGTGAGTTAGACAAAACATGTTTGCAAACCCAAGAGATAGAATTCGCAACGTGCTTGTCCAGCATTTTTGAAGTACGGATTGAATACACACACCCCTATAATGTATTGATCTGATCGCCTAATTTAAAGTGGCAATATAGCTTTTTTCCATTCAATCCGAAATACGCCGAATGACAGAGAGATACTAAAAAGTTAATGAATTGGTTTAAATAATGAGAAAATACAGTTTTTATAAAATACAATTTGTATTTCATCCGTCCCAGGCGAAGAATTTATATCCAATTGCAATATTAAGTCAAACATTTCCTCAACCGAAATACTAACATTAATATTATTAATCAATGCCCTTTGCTCTTTAAATAACCGCTGATAATCCAACCTCCATATCATTGAGAATGCCATCTTCTTATACCATTAATGTATATTTAATAAAATGGAAAACGGAGAACAGGTGGACCTAATTTACACCAAATTTCTAAAAGCTTTTGACAGAGTACAACAAAATATGTTGTTAATTGTATTTAAAAATGGGTTTTGTTGACAAAGTTATTAATTGGCTTAGTAGCTATCTCAGTAGCATTGGCTTATATTCTCTGATCGTATAAATATGTCCTCGTGTATACCCATCTTATTTTTATTATTTATAAAGAACATTGGTGTAAACATTCAAAAGGCAATTCTCTTCTGACTTCAAACTTTATACCTTGCACTAATTATGTACCAATATTTGGGTTTCATTGAAACTAAAATCCAATTATTTTATTAAACCATTTGAAGAGTCAAAGTTTTTACACAAATTTTAAGAAGAATGCTTAATGAATGAAGTATAAAGTAAAATTATTATCTAGAGTTTTAGAAAGAAGTCCAAGAAATTCCGAAATAAATGGGAACATTCCATCAAAGTTTGCACGGAAGAATATTCTGAAGAATGTGTCCATCTGTGATTTCTGTGCTCAAAATTTAGTGTATTTTTTATGTAAGTGTCTATTGATATATTTTGTTCAACAGGTAATCCAAAGCATCATAATAAATAAATAAATAAAAGACGAGGTCCATCTGAAGTTTGATTGTCTCTTATGATAACGCTCTTCCACATACAGCTGCTTTGACCCGAGAAAAATCAGGGAAAAATTCGTTCTAAAATATTGGAACACACATTCTTCGACAATGACAACAAGAAATTTCCACTTCGTTGGCAAAATGTGTACATAAAAGCGGACACTATGTAGAAAAATTAAATATTTTTACAATAATACATACTTACTTTTTTCAAAACTAAATTCCGGTTTATATTTGATTTACCCACGTATATAGGGACATACATTTATTGATTGGTCTAGTTTGTACAAATGTTCTGATATCTTCTTGATAATCATATCGTCATTCTTCTAAAACTATAAAAAAACTTTGCTTCAAATGTTTATTATTCATCTGAATGATGAGGCCTTTGTGTGGTGAAACAATTGTAGCAGTGTATCTAGAAAATAAAACTGGATAAAATGGAGTTTTACCTTATCAATCTGATAAAACTAAATTGAGTACATAAAAAACCTATGAAATATGCTATGATTTTAAGAGAGCGAATTTCGATTTAATTATTAATCACCTATCAAGAATGAATTGGATTTTAATTTTTAGTTATAAGGATGTGAAGGAGTTTTCCCGCGAAAGTGGAATAGGAGCTACATAACACCCATCCATAAATTTGAAAATAAAACAATTGCAACCAATCACAGAGGTGTCGCGATCCAATTTTGTATTCCTAAAATGATGGATAAATTAGTGGGTAAACAAATGTTTGGGTTCACAAAAGGTGTGATAGCAGAAGAGCAACATGTGTCTTCTGAAGGTGTTTCAATAGTTACAAATTTGAACCTATCATCTATCATCTAACATTTTAATCTAACATCTAACATCTAACATCTAACATCTATCATCTATCATCTACCATCTGTCATCTATATCTTTGTAAGTTATATTTGTGTATCGTAAATTTTCTCATTTCTTCTATAATATATTTAGAAATCTTCTTTAGAAAGTTTGTCACTTATTGTTTACCATCCGTCATCGTCAACTATCATTTGTATATATCATCTGCCATCTGTCGTTTACTATTTGTCATTTGTCATTAATTATCTGTCATCTGTTATTTGTCATCTATCATCTGTCATCTTACATTTCTTTGTCATGTGTTTTTTTATCGTTTATCATATGTCACTTGCTATCAAGCATTTTCGTAGTTTTAAGAGAATATTCAAATTTAATAAGTTGAAACTATCCAACAAAAAAGAACCTAAAACTAAGCCATTTCTGCATTTATCAGTTGACCTTTGTCATTACTTATTTATCATCTGTTATTTGACATTTGTCATCTGCTATTTGTTATTTGACATCTATTATTTGTAATTTATTATAATTTTAGGAGAATATTCAAACGCCATGAATTTAAAATCAACAGCTAGATACTAATTGTAAATTGTGATCATTTGCCATCTCTTGTTTGTACTCGTAATTTGTAATTTGTGATTTATCATCTGACCTCTCTCACTTTTAATTTTTCATCTGGTATCTGTTCTGCATCATCTTCTATTTTTCATCTGCCATCTGTCATTTGTCATCTGCCATTCGTCGTCGTTTTAACCAATAAAAATTAAATGCAAAACTGACAAAATAAACAATTTATACTAAAAAAGTGTAATTTTTCCTTTGTTGCCTCTTATTTGACATCCATCATTTGTTATTTGTCACTTCTCATAATTTTTTGCGAATATATATGCCATATGATAAAAATAAATAACCATTCCATCATTTGTCACTTGTCACAAGCCACCTATCAAGTGTCATTTTTCATTTGATAATTGTTATCTGTCATCTAGTATGTGAAAAATCAAAAATAAATAACCTAAAATAATTGCAAATAGGACTAACAATAGTAAAATATTCAATTTAAAAAAAGTTATTTGTCATTTGTTTCATATTTGTCAATTGTCATTTGCTAACTAGTATCTTTCGTTTTGCATACTTTTGAGAGAATATTAAAAATATAAAACTAAATCATAATAGCTAATTGTCCTTTGTCATATGTCATTTGGCAACTGGCATCTATAATATAATATCTGTTAACTGTTACAGCCTAAAACCGTTCAAACAACTATATCTTGCATTGGGTCCGATCCAAACGAGAGCTCATCGGTTACTGATCCCGCCATCCCCTCTCCAGAAATACAAATTCGCGGAACTGAGTGCACAAATCAAACAAATCAATCAATCTTAACTCCGGAATGCCCCGCACTCGAATTGGAATTACGCGCAGTGAGACATGAGTTGCAGGATCTTAAGCGCGTAATTATTGATTTAAAATCACTATTCTCATCGTTGTGTGAACGTTTATCAATGAACGAAAATGAAGTTTTGCATTCGGGAATTATCAACCAATCTCCTAAGCCGGTGGATGATAACTTAATTTCCGTTCCCTCTACTTCTGTCAATAGTAATGGTAATATTAGGAAAACCACTACAAATCGTCCATCGATCGTTATTGACATTCCATCAACCATCCGTCCAGCTACCAAGTCTCCAGCAGCTGAAGTAATATCTGATAAATTACCGGAATCTGTTTCATCTAATAAAAATCCCAACTCCAAATCGGTTATCAGAGGGACTGCTGAAAATTTAGGTATTCAAGCAGCTCAACGACGTACATTTTATCATGTTAACAATTGTGCGCCTTGTACTACAGTCGACGACATCCGGAATTTTTTCCGGAATAATCTTGGTATCAACGATGTTACTTGTTTACCGCTTACCAAAAACGAAGTCTATACTTCTTTTAAAGTTGGTATAGTTACTAGCGCTACTGACGGCATATTATTAGCTGATAAATGGCCAAAGGGTGTTTCCATACGTGTTTTTATAAATCGAAGGCGTAAACTCAACCCATCTAATGCACCAAGCGACGTCAATAAATCTTCTTTTTTACAAAGCCCGTCAGTTCACCCAGTTTAAACTCCAATCTAGCCCAGCCATCTTCATCTCCATCACCCTCGTTAGTCCATATATCAGTCAATCAACCTACAAACCCTTCGTTGAGTGTATATTATCAAAACGTTCGCGGAATGCGCTCTAAATTGTTCGCACTAAATACTGCTTTACCTTTATTTGAGCATGACGTTTTTATACTTACGGAAACTTGGCTGACGGGTTCAATATCTAATTCTGAATTAGGATTCATTAACTGTAAAGTTTACCGATGTGATCGCAATTGTGTTGCAACGTCTAAATCTCGTGGCGGTGGAGTTTTAGTTGCAGTATCTAATAGATACGCATCTTATGAAGTTCATAGTCACAGCAATCTCCATGAAGATTTGTATGTTTGCATTCACATCGGTAGCTGCAAAATTATACTCGGAGCTGTATATATACCACCTAACTCTGATTTAGCAGTTTATCAAAGTCACTGTGAGTCTGTGGAATCAATTTCTAACTCTAATAAGCTGTACATGTTCGGCGATTACAACTTGCCATCCGCATCTTGGATTAACGATGAATACGGTGTTAGAACTGATTCCACCTGTACTAAAACCTCCTTAGTATCCAACACTTTTGGTTATATTAACTCTCACCAACTAAATTGTGTTTATAATTCGAATTCAGTTATGTTAGATCTTATTTTTGCGCCATCTGAATTAGCATCCAATTTAAATCTCTCCGAGTCGACGTTCTCTATTTTACCCTGTGATGCCCACCACCCACCATTAGATATTAATATTAAATTAGAAACTTCACTTGACAATGTTTGGCTAGGTAATAAGGATGTTCTTGTTTACGATTTTAAGCGCGCGGATTATACATCAATCAACAATGCCCTTCTTAATGTGCGGTGGGATGCTATATTCGAGGGTTGCAGCATCGATGTCGCCTGCGATTTATTCTATTCCATTACTTTTGGGATAGTAGATCAACATGTACCTAAAATTAGTCCGGTCCGCAAGAAGACCTCGCGTTTCCCTAATTGGTTCAGTACTGATTTAAAAAGTCTTGTATTTTTAAAGAAACGATTACATAAATTATACAAATTATCTCGGTGCCCTTCAGATTACTCTAAATTTTCTATTATTCGTGACCAGTGCAAGAGATTAACACAGGAATGCTATTCTAACCATATTCATAAGGTCGAAAATTCTATTAAAAGTAACCCAAAAGCCTTTTGGGGTTACGTTAATCATAAACGCAATTCCAATCATATTCCTTCGATCATTGTAGATGGTGACACAATTATTTCCACTGAAGAGGGAATAGTTGACCAATTTTCACAATATTTTGGAAGTATTTATCGACCTCCAACTATCACTAATCAAGCACATAATAGTCCGAACATGAACACTAATATTAATGAGTGCATTCCTCCTGTTCTAAAAATATCAGATGTTCTGAATGAGCTTCTTTCCTTGAAGGCTAATAACTGCCTTGGTCCTGATGGGCTGCCCGCAATTTTTCTTTATAACTGTGCTTTTGCACTTAGCCGTCCTTTATGGTTATTATATAACCTATCTCTTTCCACGGGAACATTTCCCAAATGTTGGAAGAGCGCATTTATTACACCGATCCACAAATCTGGCGAAATAAAAGATGTTGGTAATTATAGGCCTTTATCTATTCTATCTGTGGTACCTAAGATATTTGAAAAGTTACTTACTTCCCACTTAACTGCAATTTGTCAATCTTCAATCTCCATGCACCAACACGGCTTTAGAACAGGAAAATCGACTTCGACCAATCTTTTGGTTTATGAATCATTTATTGTCGATGCTTTCGCAGACAGTTGTCAGGTAGATTCTATCTACACAGACTTCTCGAAAGCGTTCGATACTGTTGATCAGATGATCTTGCTTGATAAATTGCGTTGTTTCGGTATTGACGGTATCCTATTGGACTGGCTAAAATCATATCTGACCGACAGGACTCAATATGTTCGTATTGGGAACTGTGTTTCTCGTCCTATTAATGTAACATCTGGTGTTCCGCAAGGTTCCCATCTAGGGCCCCTGCTCTTTAATATTTTTATTAATGATGTAGTGAACTGTTTTTCAAATGCAAAGTGCTTACTATTTGCGGACGACATGAAAATTTTTATGAAAGTTCGATCAATGGAAGATGCGTCATTACTCCATTCTGACTTACAGACATTTGGGCAGTGGTGTAATGAAAATAAGCTGGCACTTAACCTCAAAAAATGCAATGTGATAACCTTTTCTAGGCGTCAATCCACATTGCTATATGATTACTCTCTTCTCGGTGAACCTCTATCACGAGTCAACTGCATTAAAGACCTTGGCGTTACCTTTAATACCACCTTAAACTTTTCTAATCATATATCTAATATCGTGGCCAAATCCTACCAGCTTTTGGGGTTTATTAAACGAAACGGGATAGATTTTCGTGAATATCGCACACTAGTCCTGCTTTATAACGCTCTTGTTCGCCCACAGCTGGAGTATTGTTCCAGTGTCTGGTCTCCATATACTAGTGTAGATATAGGAAAAATTGAGCAAGTCCAGAAGAAGTTTGTACGATTTTTATCATTTAAGTGTAATGTACCTTACAGCTATCAATATGGACTCTCGGCCTTCAAACTTACTAGTCTTGAAACAAGAAGGTTTAATTCAGATGTAATGCTTGTACATAAAATCGTTCAAAACAACATCGACTGTCCTGACCTACTCAATTTAATGGGCATTTATGTACCTCCTCGCCGCTTACGTGATAACACCACATTTTATATTCCCTTTCAAAGGACAGATTATGCCCGGCACTCAGCCGCAACGCGAATTTTAAGAAACGCCAACGCAGTCGCCAATTTTGATTTTTTTGTTGACTCATTAAGTAGTTTGCGTCGGTTACTCAATAATTTGTAATATGTAAATCAGTAATTTTTAATTATTTATTCTTTGTTTAGTATTTAAGGATCGTTTGTACTTGTACTCTGTAAATGGCTTCCGTGAATAAATGTATTATTATTATTATTATATGCATTGTTGGAACTGGAAACATAAACAATTATTTTTTTAAATGTCAGGTAAATTATAACTTAAAAACTGTCATCTGTCTTTTGTTATTCTGTTATCTGTCATTTATTGTTAATGTCAGAATAAAATATTTGCAAATAAAAACGGTCAAAAATTAACAATAATTTTTTTAAATACCAACTCAAAATTTTCAGTAGTCATTTATTATTTGTCAATTGTCTTTTGTCATCTGTCATTTATTATTTGTTATTTGTAATGTATCTGTCATAATTGTGAAATAATATTTAATTTTAGTATCCGTTATTTGTCATATACTAAAAGTGAATGTTTAAATGAAATAAATGCAAATAAAAACTAACAATATTTTTTTAATATAATCTGTTATTTTTTATTTGCCATTTGTCCCAATTGTGAGGGAACATTTAAAAGTAACAACAAATTTTGAAAGAATATTCAAATGTAATAGATTAGAAATGAACAGGTAACAATTATCGTAATTTTTATTGCTCCTCTGTCATGTGTCATCATCTGACATCTGTCAATTATAATATCCTCTGTCAAGTTGCATCTGGTGTTTGACATAATCATTCGAGTAATAAGTCTTACAAAAAAAATATATTTTATTTTATTACATCTTTGCTCTCCTTTCTAATATAATTTGTCAAAAGTATATACAAAATTTGAAAAAATACTTAAAATTTTAACCGAAGGAAGAACGAGCGGAGTTCATTTCTTCAAATGATCTTCCACTCAAACCCATGAATATACTTTATCAATACTGCTTCTATAAACATTTGTTCAGTTACTTTGTCTCTTTTTTGCAGAGAATATTTGAGCTGTTTATAAAAATAATTGCAAAAAAACTGAATAATTAAATCCAAAAAATATCGTTAGTCATCTGTCATTTGTTCTTTGTAATTGATCATCGGTCCACCATCGTCTTTTATTTGTCATAATTTTGAGGGAATATTCAAATGTATTAGGTTAAAAAACAATAAGCAGCAATTATTGTAAATTTTTATTGGTCCTCTGTCATGTGAATACTGTCATTTATGTCATCTGACATCTGTTAACTTGTAGCGCTTTTATTCGTGCTTTATGTTAATGATATTATTGATTGTTTTAAATATTCTGAATATTACATGTTTTTGGATCCTCTTAAACTTGTAAAAATTGTAGATCCTCATGATTGCCTTTTACTACAAATTGATTTGGATTATTTAGAGCAGTGCTATTGATTGGAATATAAATAAATGTAGATATATTAGTTTTTGCAAAAAAAGCGTAAAAATATCAATTATGAGACCGCTGGTCGATAGCCATTTAACGGACTAATCCACTAACATCATCTATCATACATGTATACATATATATATTTATTGTTATTGTAAGTTTGACTGTTAATAAAGATATATATATATATATATATATATATATATATATATATATATATATATATATAATGATTATTCCATTAATAGCGTTGCTTTAGAGAAAGTAACTATAATGAAATATTTAGGGGTAACATTTAATAATTAGCTTACCTTTAATGACCTTTTATTGCCATAACAATTGCTGCAATGAGGTCCTTGGGATTGTTTTGGCGATATGTAAGCCATTCGAATTCAGCACGTTATTATCAATAATTGCTGAGCATTAAAAGTATTAAGTTTTTAAAAAACTTTTTCTCTGTATATATTTCAATTTTTAGGTCCACAATGAATGATAAATATATCAGTTTCCTTGAAAATATTCAAAAACGATTTTTAAAATATGAGTACTATATTAAATATAATGTTTACCGTTTACAATTCCTAGATTAGCATCACGGTTTGGTAGACATCTACGTACCTAGTACCTAATTATTTAACACATAGCTTAAAAACAGGCTACTAGATTTTACTAAATCTAAACCACCAATAGATGGCCAAAACAGGTCAAAATTATCATTAAATTGTTTTTTTTTCAATGAAATATTTAAAAAAATCATTACAGTAATATATTCCCTCAAAAACGTATTAGAAGATTGTTAGAAATTTTTTTACTTATTTAATAAATTGGCACTAGTTTGCCTTTATGCCAATGACTAAACTGCGATTATCTTTACCACAAACATAAACACAATGTTATTTTCAATGTAGTAACGAAAAAGGGAAATCAAATTTGCAAAGCGCGAGGTCATAGCCGCGTCAGTGGACCTCCAAACGAATAACATATTTAGTCCGAGTAAGGACGTGACATTCGTATTCCGGCAAAATTGAAAAGTTAACACATGCAATTGGCACGAATGGAAAGTGTAATTTTTTCGCCTTTTTTTATATTGCAACGACGTGTCGTTTGTGCAAATTACAGAAAATTTCTTATTGGGAAAACTTTGTTCAGGTCGCACGGTCAACTTTCATTCAATTATAATAATCGTTATTATTAATATTTGCATTGGTATAGTTGTTTAGAAAAGAAGTCTGTAATAAAAATATTTAATTTTTTCATAGTTTTTGTGTAAAACAGTCCTATCTATTACGGGATCTTCTTTATTAATATTAATGATTATAATTTAAGTGAAAATTAGTCAAAATTATTAATTTAAACCAACAAGGAAAATATAGACATGTGTCATAAGTGTACTTCTAAACCAAATAAAGAAACAACGTTTAACACTTTCTAAAATTTTGATTCTCATAAAACAATTAAATACTAATTAGTCCACTGCACTTAAAATAATAAAACGCATCTATCATTAAACACTTCAACTAAACTACATTTTACATAAATTTTATTTCTGTAATTATTTTTCGTAATTTTTACTTTCCCCATACGTTATAGGCGAAAATATTGTTGCCGTGATTTAATTTAAAATAAAATTTCACTACAAATGTAGTTTTTAGAATTCCCTAAAATCAGAATAATGTAAACACATATTTAAATTAATCAATGTTTTATACAGGGTGTTAATACTAAGTCGTTACTTAGTAAAATGGCAGTTAGAACTCGTTAAAACAAACAACTTTTCTTAGTTCCAATTTGGGATTTGGTGCGTTCGGAGTTATTGGAGTTCTTTTGTTTTTCTAAAAATCGTTATAACTTTCGGCTCTCTAAAGTATTTATATTTACAATTGTTTTTTATTGTTTCAAATAACAAAATGGCGACCGATCAATTATTTTGATAACCACTACATCGATTTTTAAAACTAAAACATTTATAAAATCCTTATACGATCTACTACAAAATTTGTCCTAAACATTTTTTCAATCTATCAAAAAAAAAATCTTTATTCGATTATTTTAATTACATATGAGTATTACAAAAAAACATTGAAAAAGAATAGCTTGCTGCCACTGAACAATGAAACAAAAAAAGATTAGATTTGACAAATACACGAAACCGAACTAGATACTCGTACTTCAATTATCAAAACGATGAACTTGTTGACATGCTTTTAATTTTTGAGGAGGCAAGGCGTGATTCACGAGAAGCTAGAAGAATTTATCAAAGAAGATACACAAATCGTCACCAACCAAGTAGGCAGCTTTTCAGAAAAGTTTGTAGACGTTTGCCAGAGTCTGGTTGTTTTTATCCAAAAATTGGTGGGAATTCCAACAGATTATGTCAAGCACCTGCATTCCAAGAAGCTGTACTTGATATTGTTGAAGATGACCCATCGACGAGCACAAGGGTAAAAGCTAACAGAGTATATACAATTCATGTGACAGTTTGGCAAGTTCTGAAGGAGCATGGCCTTTGTCCATTCTCTAGACAAAAAAGTTTAGGCTTTGGGACCTGACGACTTCCAGCCAAGACTGTTGTTCTGTTGTTGGCTTCTTCGGCGATGTAATCTTCAAAGGAATTTTGAAAAATTTACGGATGAAGCCTGTTTCATGAGGGATGGTGTATTTAATTCTAAAAATAATCACGTATGGGTTGACGAGAATCCCACGCAACATTTATTCGTTCACATCACAAACGTTTTGCGAGCACGTAATCGGGCCTTACATTCTCCCAAACCATTTGATTTGTGCAAATGATTTCACTTTCTTAGATAGTGTGCTACCGGATCTTCTTGAGGACTAGCTATTTAACATCAGGCGGAGACTTTGGTTTCAGCAAGATGGGACACTGGCCCACACAACGCGAAAAGTCACCGCATTGCTAAATCGAGAAGACCCAAATAAGTGGTGGCCAGCCCAGACCTAACTCCACTAGGCTTCTTTTTCTGGAGTTAGATGAAGGCCTCTGTATACAAAGCGCAGGTTCACACAGAGGAAGAATTAGTGGCTAGAATCGTTGCTGCAGCAGAAGATATAAAAGAGAAGCTGGCAGTTCTTGCAAAGGTCTGTACCAACATTAAAACACGCTGCCGGGCTTGCGTTGCTGCGAATGGAGACTATTTTGAAAATCTATTATAAATATATAGCGTAATTGTCAAATCTAATCTTCTTTTGTTTTATTGTTCGATGACAGAAGCTACTTCGATTAAATGTTTTTTTTAGTTTGTTGATACTTATCTGTAATTCAACTAACCGAATAAAGACTATTTTGGATAGATTGAAAAAAATGTTTAGGACCGGATTTTATAAATGTTTGACTTTCAAAAATCGATGGAGTGGTTATCAAAATATTTTGTTTTGAAATTTTTAATCAGTTGCCATTTTGTCATTTAAAACAATAAAAAATAATTGTAAATACAAATGTTTTGGAGAGCCGAAAGCTACTTTTGAAACTTTTTGATTTTTTAAAATAGCCCTTCAAATAAGGGAGTTGTAGCGATTTTTAGAAAAACAAAAGAACTCCTATAACTCCGAACCGGAACACCAAATCACAAATTGGAACTAAGAAAATTTGTTTGTTTTGGGTGTAATGACTTAGTATTAACACCCTGTATAATAAATGAAAAACTGAAAACTTTTTGGTGGGAAATTTTAAATTTTTACCAAACAAAAAATAAATATTCCTTTTAGTATTTCACGAATACTAAATGGAATATTTTGGATGTACGTGGAAAGTAACATCATGAGCACATCACCATCTCTATTTTGGGGTCTTTTTATAAGTATTGAACTAATATGTTTTTCTATTGCGATATGTCTTAAGGCATTTCGTTTTTTTGCTATAATAATCAGACGATTGTTATAGAAATAAATAATTTGATTCAGTTATCTATTGACCATTTTTTTCGATGACTGTTTTGCCATCTTTTGGGTAACATCATGATGTCACGTTCAGAGAACTTTTGGCGTTTCTCAGCAAAAAAATGAAGCAAGTGCTGTTAGTCACCATTGTCTGAATTGAATCGTTAACCATACAAATGGTTTTGTAAAATTGAAACAAATAACGGAGAAAGGTCTGTTGAGTATGGCGGATGATCCACAAATCCCATCGTACCTCTAGTAAATTCTGGCGGGTTACTAAACTTGTATACAGGGTGACTGACGAAAAACCTTTGGTGCTGTATCTCGCTTATTTTTTATCCGATTTTAATAAATAAAACATTAAATTAAATCATTTTTAGACGACTTTAATATTAACTAAACTGATTTTTTTTATTGCGTCCAGTTTTTGACAAAAGACGATAAACTTTTTTTTTCAAATTGCACCGTATATATAATTTTTTTGATACGCAAGAAGATTTTTTTGTGAATATAAAATTGTAAACAATGTTATCCATACATCAAACTAATGTCGAGAAATTGGGGATTTAAAATAAAAAATAAAAAATCAAATATGCATAGTAAACAATATACAGAGCCTATTTTAAATGTCAAAGGTGACAGTGTCAGCCATTGATACAATACTGTAACGATTTTTAATAATTTCATAATTAAAATGTTGCAAGATTTCAAACACAGTACTGCTACTGTACTAGAATTTTGTGCCTCTACAAAAATCGTTTTTCTGCTAGAGTAATTCCATGTGCCGACAAATTTGGAAGACTGGTGTCTAATGATTGTTGTTGTGGACAATATTATCCAAAAAAAAAACTATTTAGTGTTAACCAGTAGTGCGGTATATTAGGAGACGACAGAGATGACTCATTTTTACTAAAGGCAGCCTTAATATTAATAAAAAAATGTTATTGTTACCTAACAAACGAAATAAATAATTATCTGGATAAATTGCCAATAGCAGTACTGAATACAATCGGTTTGCATCAGGACGTTGCTACATATATTTAGATGTTTTAATATTTGTTTTAGTTTCTTCTTCCCTTTTAAAAAACATTTTTGTTGTTCTTTATGATTACGTATTCGAAAGAAAATTCTCTATTATAAATACTAATAGAATACTTCTTTATTCATTTTAATGATGCAATTATTAAAAATCATTGCAGTATTGTACCAATGACTGACACTGTCACTTTTGACATTTGGAATAGGCTTTGTATATTGTTTACTATGGGTACTTGATTTTTAAATTTTTTTCAGAAAATCCTCAATTTCTCGACTTTGGTTTGATGGATGGATAAAATCATTGACAATTTTGTATTCAGAAAAAAATGTCCTTGCGGATCAATACCAAATATGTATACAGTGCAATTTGAAACAACAAAGTTGATTGTCTTTTGTCAAAAACTGAATGCAATCAGTTCAGTTCATATTAAAGTCTTTTAAAAATCATTTAATTTGATATTTTATTTATTAAAATCGGATAAAAAATAAGCGAGATACAGCACCAAAGGTTTTTCGTCAGTCACCCTGTATAATCTCACGTTGTCATGGTGGATCACATCCTTACGATTTGCCAATTCTGGCCGCTTTTTGTTAAAGGCTTCATTCAATTTTTCCAATTGGCGACATCACACAGCCATATTGATGGTTTGATTTTGTGGTAACATCTCAAAATAAACATTGGGCGAAGTTTAGCCATTAAGACTATTCTGCCACTAGATACCCATAAAACATAACATTTTGTTTAATCCCACCAAATTGAGAACATAACCTAATTTTGATAGATACTTGCTTTTAAAGTGATTACAGTTTATTCACCGGGCGTGTACCATGATCGTTTTGCACAACGTTGTTGTAAACTATCCATTTCTCATCGTCAGTGAAAATACGTTTGAGAAATTGATTTTTTTTCACGGGCTTGTCACAGGCGTTTATGCGCTTAGTTAAATGAATTTCTTTCAGTGAATGTGATACCCACATATTCTCAGCTTGTTCAAATGTCTTTCCGCAGTTGTTTGAGAAATGTTTAATATTTCTGCAACCTCTCAAGTCGTGAAACGGCAGTTTGCTTTTACTGGCCTTTCTGAACGTGGCGCATCTGTGACATTGAAATTACCGGAACGGAATTTGGCAAATCAATTCTGGCGCTGGCGTTATATTAAGCAATCTTTATCGTACACAGCACATAACTTTTTATGGGCTTGCGTTGCGTTTCTCCATTTTCTGAAGTAATACAGTAAAACCGGTACCATTCACCATTGGGATACAATTAATGGTGCTTTAGAGTGACGGGGGCGATCCTTTAAAGTAACAAGCTCATTTCCACACACACAAATACACAAATGACACATGGCGGAAGGACCACGTGGTCGATAGCCTAACACTACTACTACTACTACTACTACAGTAAAACATAGCGATATTCGGTTTTCGGTTTGCTTTTCCTTTTTTTCACAACTGAACTACTGATTCGATTTACTTACTATATTTTAAATGACAATTGATCTGTCAACTTGTATTTAGGTTAGATGTTTGCACTGAAGATAGTTGGTTAAAAATATTAGATTAGATGATTAGACTGAAGGTAGTTGGTTAAAAATACAAGTGTAGACATCCGTTGGTCGGAACTGAAATGACTTAAGATTCAACCCAATAATTCACTCATACAGATTTAGTTCATCAAAATTACGGAGATTTTTATTTTCAAATTAGGGATTAGTTTTTATTTAGTAATAAAAACTTCAATGTTACCAAATACAAATCTCAGCAATTATCTAACTTTTGGTTTTTATTCAATCTTTTGCTGTTATATAAAATAACAAAAATAGCAATGTAACACTTAACAAAAACTAATCTAATAATCTAAATTTATGAATGAAATCTTGTGAATTATAATTTTATGAGAGTTTTTATCTATATCAGAATATGCAAGTCATGTTAAACGAGGTATATGTATTTTCAATTCTAGTAGACTTCCATCAAGTTTTTGAACTGCAAATCATATACATTTACAAGGTGTGTTTGGCCGCACCTCGTTTCCTGATGAAGACTCAGTCATGATAATAATTTTAGGATAATTTCTGTTAAACAATTTTTGTATCTATACAAAATGATAGAGTCAACTCTAGTATTTTATTCTAAATCTTAGCCATTTGTTGATACAGCAGAATTTTACCTAAAAAATGTTCCAAGATGTTTTATTAAGAAAATGAACATTTCATTTCGTGTATTTTCTAAAAATGTTCATCAAACATTGTAGAATTTTTCAAGAATGATTCTTTCATTGTTCTAGAATATTCCATAATTTCTTGTTTAATATAATTGGAACTTTTCAAAAAAAAATCTTCTGTATTACTAGAATGTCTTCAAAATTTTATGAATGATTTTCGTGGTTCCTAGAATTTTCTTCCAGAAATTTATCTTCAACATTAAGAGAATTTTTATCGAGGGTTTTAAAATCCTACAGTAATTTTTCTTCCAGAATTATGGAATATTTTTCGAGATTTTCCTAAGATGTGTTGCTGTCAAACTTAATCGAAAATGTAACTATATCCTGGTCTTCCTCTTGCATGCTCCCTTCTGTTATATCAGGTCAAAAGTTTGTGCACATTAATTTTATTCGCTGTGACTTACTACCAGGTCAATAAGATTTTGAATCTCTAGAAACTTGTCGTCGTTCAACTAATGTATTAGTCAGTTTGTCACTAATTTTCGTAAAGATCGGACGCATATTAATACCCAGCAGTGAAAACATCTGCCCTTCCTATTTATCGCACTTCGAAAGAGAGCCATTTTTAGACCGTTTGGTAACATGTGACGAAAAATGGATTATATATCATAACGTCACAATAAAAATACAGTGGGCAGATAAAGATAAACAGCCAATTCCAACAACAAATGCGTCTTTACATCCTAAGAAGACACTTTTAAGTGTTTGGTGGGATATTTATGGTGTGATTTATTAAGAACTATTAGATCAAAATTAAACCATTAATGCAAATTTATACAGTGAACAACTTTGTCGTTTAAACTCAAAGTTGATTAAAAAACGTGAATATCAAGAAAGTGTTATTTCATCATGACAAAGCTCGACCACATATGGCTCGAAGTCACTTATAGTTTTATAAAGATCATTGTTTGATCAAAACTGCAATTACTATTTAATAAACATTGTGATATTAACTAAGTAAAAGTATTTTTTATTTTTCATTTAATTGAAATGTATCAAGAAGTAAGTGCCTACAACCTCAATCAGTTAATATAGTATAGTGTTTGGCTATCGACCACGTGGTATTTGTGTGTATGCAAATAAGCCCCCATCACTTTAAAGCGTCATTAATTGTATCCCAATGACGAATGGTACTGGTCACGTACCCCTCCAATTGCAGACACGCACCCACGTTGCTGCTATCACTAGTTCGATCGCAACCATATGCGCCCACCGCCGGGGTGTAATAATAAACAATGTTTAATTTAGTTTTTAAATGTAAGTAAAAAAAGTGTTTAAAAATAATCATTAATACTATGATGATGAGACAATTTATGAAAACTGCAATCGAATTTTTTGTTAAATTTAACCTATTCTAAGAAGGAAGAATGTAAATTAAAAGATTAATTGTAATTCTCCTCACAGTCGAATTGTTTTCAATTGTTGCATCTCGCAGACGATGGCGAAATTGAAAAACATTCGAGCGACCGGAAGGAATAGCAACGAGGTGTTCGGGTCGGCGTCCTTGTTGCCGGCCCTGAATTGAAGAAAAAATGTTTCGGGTGGCTAAGAAGACTGTTTCTCTAAAGTTTAGGGTGTGTGCGGACACATCGAGGGTGCGCACCCTGCAGATCGCCCCGGTCTGCTGCACAGGGTGAGCGCCCCACTGACGTCACGAGGTCGTTGCCTGACTGTACTAGGGCGCGGACGGATTTCCTTTTCGCTTGTGCCCCGGGGATTAAAAAATCTAACCTTTGAATCTATTACACAGTTTAAAATACTGCATCTATTATATATTTATTTGATTGTGGAGGCGTGTGCTTTGTAATAAATCTTGAATATGATGAAGTAAAACTCAAAATATTTTTAGTGGTAAAATTAGCTTTTGTTATATACATAATAAAAATGAAAGGCTGTCTGTATTGATAATACCATGCAACCTTTTAAAATATACAGCTAAATTCCCTTGATTATAGTTACCATTCTAACTTTCTGAAAATCAATCAATAATCTACGTTTTTAACAAGCTAGCATTCATAATGCCAAATAACCAGCCAACTACACCCGACATACTCCTTTGTACCAGCAACATCCAACATCTAATCCATAATGTAACGCTAATTCCAGACCTATGTTCAGATCACCTGTCTATCCAGTTTTCACTAAAAATGAATCCTCCAATACCCGCACCCCCGAAGACAATCTACAGATACCAAGACTGTGACATGAATAAACTGACAAGGGACATGACCGATTTCATTAATACACATCATAATATTGACCTTTCCACAATTTCCCTTTTTATAAATCATTTTTCCGAATCCGTTAGAAAATATACTTCTACCTATACGAAATCTCCCTATAAATACCCTCTTCCTAAATACATTCTACGACTGATTAAATACAAACGACAACTATACAGAGACTTTTTGACGACAGGTGAACCCCACATAAAACAAAAATTTAACAACATAAACAAAAACATTCATAAGCTTATAAAAGAATATAAACAGGACAGATGGATTAGTGTATGCGAAGACATTAATACGCAAAAGGGAAGACAATACTGGGCTAGCATAAAAAAAACTATCCAAATACAAAAAAAATGACTATCTCCAGAAAATTCAAAATCCCATGACTGACGAGACAGTGACTGACGATAAGGAGATAGCGAATTTATTCGCAGACTACTTTGAAGACTGCTACACGACGAAACCAAACAATACGTACGATGACAGCTTTCTTTCCCACGTCAACTCCTGGTATTCCTCGTTTAAAATCTCCTACCCTACCCTTATCCCAAGTGATGACATAAAAGAAGAAGAGTACTATGAAATACTACATAATAGAAAAAACACGGTGCCTGGTTATGATAGCATAACCAGTTCCATCTTAAAAGCATTATCTGAGCATATCCACAAATACATAATCCTAATCCTAAATTTCCTATTCCAAAACCAAATTATTCCCCAGGAGTGGAAGCGAGGTATAATAACATGCATAATCAAACAAGAGGCCGATCCACTAAAAGTCAACAGTTATAGACCTATCACCCTGCTTCCAGTTCTGGGGACAATATTAGAATCCATAATAAAAAATAAGTTACTTCACCATATTTCCGATGCCATTCCTCCTTACCAGTTCGGTTTCCTGCAACAGCCAAACAGCAAACCTCGTAGGACGTAAAACTGCAATAGCCTTCCTCGACATCCAGAAAGCCTTCGACTCTGTGTGGCATAGAGGCTTGCTGTATAAATGTAACTCCTTGTCCATCCCACTACATCTTCTACTTCTAATCGACAATTTCCTTAGCAACAGATCACTCAATGTCAAAATAGGTAGTTCCCTCTTCCGTCCATTCATACCTCAACAAGGTCTTCCACAAGGGTCCCCTATATCCCCACTCCTATATAACATCTTTGCCCATGACATATACAATCCTAATCCCAATTACTTCAATCCCACAGTATATTGTCTTTTGTTTGCTGATGATACAGCAATAATTTCACATAGCAACACAATTCCTAAAGCCCTCAGTACATTGCAAGGGCTGATTGACACTCTGCAACACTGGTTTGCCAAATGGAGAATAACCATCAATCCCAATAAATCCCACCTTTTCATTCCTTTCCACCGTGCATCTACATCTCCATTTGGTATTAACATAAATAATACATATATTTCACCATCCCCAACCTGCAAGTATCTTGGAATTACCTTTGATCCTAAACTGTCCTTCAAACACTATTCCCAAACCCTTAAAATGAAAATCAAAAACAGAGCTCGACATTTCAGACACCTTACATTCAAAAATCAAGGGATTTCCACAAAAACTACAGTAAATATCTACAAAATGATATGTCGACCTCTGTTAGACTATGCAGCAATCCTTTTCCTAAATCCCCGCCCTCCTGTTCTGAGAAACTTGCAGGTGAGTGAGCGATCGGCCCTGCAAATCCTAACTAAACTAAGGCATCCCAATAACCCTCTACACAATCTCTCCGACACACTGCTATACCAAAAACCCCAATTAATTCCCATTGAAACCCGACTGGAACACCTTGCTATAAAATTTACCACTAACCCTGATATCCAAGACATCCTCAAGCACCTATGTTTACCTCGCAATCCTTTAAACCCCCCCAAAACCAAACATCCTTCCACATCAATTTTCGAATTCATAACATCTTTTCATGATTCATCTACATCTTCATCAACATAATCACCAACGGACAACTAACAACATCAAATTACAAAGACTGGCAGAAAGACCATGGGTCGATAGCCGTAATAAAAATCAATTACGATTATATTGTACATAACGAATGTATTCAATAATAAATAAAGATGTTTGTCTCTCTAACAAGCTAGTATGGTTAATTAAGCTAATAAAACTAGTTAATATTAAATAAAACACAAAGTGAAAAGTGTTTTATTTAATTTTAATCAAAATGTACCACCAAGTAAACGCCGATAACATTCAAGAAACTAGTTGATATTTATTAATCAACTAGCTACTGAAAGCATCAAAATCTTAATATAATGTAATTTAAAAATAATGGAACCCACCCGTTTTCTTCAAAAACAATCTTTAATATAACTAATATAAATTATAATAATATTACTAATTTTTAAGCAATAATAAAATTACAATATAAATTGATGTATTAACATAGCCAACTCACATAATTTCACGAACATAGATTCAGACTCCTTTCGTAAAATTTTATATCCCCAGGTGTTTATCTCAATTAAACTATTTACTAACAATTGCCAAAATACATATTTTCCAACTATTTATTTTTACCAAGTTATTTATTTTTATATAAAAAGTTCATTGAGATGCTTTTGCATTTTAAACAGACTGCTCATTTTTCATCTGTAATAATCTTAAATTGAAAGTCAGGGTAAGTTGACAGTTACTCAATATTTTGAAATAAAATTGCTTTCACTTCCACCCTTAAAATGTCATTGTCCAAAGTTTTTGATCTTCCTGATCAAAATTACCAAATTTGAACTTAGAAAACCCTTTTGAAACTATTTAATTCATTTGGATAAACATTACAAATATGTTTGGTAGCAACTGTTATCCTTGTGAAACTGGAAAAGCATCTGGATCTGGATTGAGTTTTCCAAGGGTGATCAAATCATTGACCAGAGCACCTAGGCCTCCCTAGGCCCGTTGTGCCCCCCCCTGGCTAGAACAGCCCTCCGTTGTTCTATCACTCATTTAGCCACCCAAGGTGACGATCAAAGGACAGCACAACGCTTGGAGGGGTTTCCCTAATGTTGGCCATGTTCGGCCAGAGTTCCCCTAGCATGGACTCTCTAAGGTAGGCGAGAGCCGGGCATGTGGTTAACACATGCTCCACTATCTCGTCTTCTTCTTCACATGCTCTACATATGGGAGTTTCCACCAGACCCATAGTAAATAAGTGTTTCCTTAGCTGAAAGTGACCCGTAAAGATACCTGTGATAAGACGCAGATTCCCTCGGGACAATCGCAGATAGTATTCAGTTGTTTTCAGATTAGGTGAGCCCATTGCTTCCTTGGTCTGTCTGCAGCCTGAGGTGTTGTCCGAACGTTGTTTTAGAATTTTTAGAGTGTTTTGTTTGAGGATGTCATTTAGGCATTTCAGTGTTGGCGCGATCGGGGGGCCGTCCGTGGTATCACTGAGAGCCGAACCAGCACGCGCCAGCTTGTCTGCCCTGCTGTTGCCTTCTTCATTATTGTGTCCCTTGACCCAGCGCAGCTCAATACTGTTTGATTGTGCTGCTTGTTTCAGGGTATTGTGACATTCTTTAACTAGTCTTGAGGTGATCTTGTGACCACTCACTGCTAGTATTGCTGTCGTACTGTCTGTATGGTTTTGAATGTTCCTATCACAGATGTCACTGTGTAGGATTTCTTTTGCCTCATAGGTGATGCCAACAATCTCTTCTTGCAGAGTAGTTGTGTGGTTCTCTAGGGGTATAGCTCGTGATAGGTCTATTTCTTGGGAGTAAATACCCGCTCCGGATCCTCTTTTGGTTTTAGAACCATCGGTGTAAATTCGGAGGGTTTCCCCACCCTCTACTCTCCCGGTTCCTCTTTTTGCCGTCTATTGAAGACGTAACAGGGTGGCAGATTGTCCGTCTTCCTTCCAAGAAGGAAGAGGTGACCAGTCCTATACCAGCCCTGCCTCCAGAGTCCAACTGAGTTTAGGCGCAGTGCTGCCGCCGTGGCCATCTCCTCTACGTATAAGTCGAGAGGTGGAAGGCAGAGCATTGCTTCGGTCGTGTTGAGGCATGCTATCCTTTGCAACTGAGTAAGCTGCTTTGCTGAGGTTTTCTGTCTGGCTCTGGGCCACCAGACCAGTGCTCCATAGATTAGCATTGGTCTTACTACCGCTGTGTACAGCCAAAGTGCTATCTTAGGAGATAGCCTCCATGTCTGCCCCACAGCCCTCCGGCATTGCTAGAGGGAGACAAATACTTGTTTACATTTCATGTTGAGATGTGGTTCCCAAGTTAACTTGCTATCGAGGAACACTCCCAGGTATTTGACTTCCGAGGACAATGTCAACCGGTTGTTGAGGAGCTTAGGAAGCTTTAGCTTACCTAGTTTCATTTTCCTTGTGAAGAGGACCCTTTCAGTCTTTGAGTTAATGGTCAGAGATTGGTCATTGCACCAGTGTTCAATTATTTTGAGGGCTTCCTGCAACAATCTGCATATCACCGTCTCAAACCTACCTGTTAGCAGGATGGTTATGTCATCTGCATATCCTATGGTGTGGAAGCCATTGTCGGAAAGCATGCAATTTTGGTCTTTTCCAGCTTTTTAATTCAATTATTTACAAATAAACAAGTTACACTAATGTTAAAATAGTTTCAGCATGACTTTGAATTGCATAGTGAGCTGATACATGACAAACGAACATCGGCATGGACAGAAACGATACTACTTTTCGATCCCCTTTAAACACGTTTTCTATTTACAGTTTTAAACGCTATTTTCAAATGGAGAAAAAAAATACTGCTAATACTAATAATATGTATTATCTAAATCAACGAAAATCGAAGATTGGAGATATAGAAATAGTTTAAGACAGAAAGTATACTTATTATAACAACATTTTTTCTGATACTAAAACAATATATTTTCAAGAAATTCACAAGTAACGTATTATTGCGTCATAAATACAACCTTGTAAATTTCTTAAAATCCGATCTGATTTGACCAGTTAATTTTTTTTCAACTATTGTTCAACAAAAATCTTTATTTTGAGAGATAAGTTAATAAAAACTACATGATATAAACCCTAAACTAAAACACATACTATATTTCACCATTTCTAATGGTTTAGTGTTTAATACAAAATATATACTTAACAACACAAAAATTTATTAAGTCTATTTTATTTTAATCGCATTGCATAACTGATTATACAAAGATGAGATGAATTGTGTTGGCGTCCTTGGATAATATTCTAATTGTGGGCAATACATTTATGATTAATAATGACAATAATATGGGTATTTTAGCTTCTTTTCTGATAGTTTCCTCAGTCGATGTTCAACAGGGATTATATTATTTTTTGGTATAGGAGTGTGTTACAATGATTGTGTAGGAGATTTTTAGGATGTCTATTTTTAGTGGTCATAAGGCTCATTTTTTGCACCCTTGTTTGTTTCTCAGAAAAAGGTTAACTGTTGTCAAGTAAGAGACGACAATCATAGAATTAACTGAATTTTGATATGTGTGCCTTCATTTTTATAGGTTATAAATAATAATAATATTTTATAGGTTATAAATGATAATAATAATAATAATAACTAGCCTATTATTAACCTTTGTTTTAAGATTCTAGGTGTAGGTTTTAAAGGATAGTGTTGAGTGTTGACTAAGGTCAAAGGTAGATAAATAATTGGTATGGTTCTGATTGATGTGATTCGTCATTTGGTAAATGATTAATATATAATAATAACTGATTACCCCTTGAAGATTCAGATTGAAGTCACTAAATTAGCAAGAACACATATACTTTTAATGCATATAAGGCTGAGCAAGCTTATAAATTTATGTAGTTGGAATAAAATGTAGTTGGAGTATAAATGGAAGAAAATATTGTAGAGAATTGTTGAAAATGAAGAAACTTGGGGAACACTTTGTTGGGGAATGAAAGGACAGGATGGAAAATCAAATTCAAGTATGAATTTTGCTTACTGCTTTGGCATTAATTGTCAGTAGCACCTAGAATTTGTTGAACGATTTTATTGAAATTTTCATAAAACGTTTAATTAAACAAAGTGATGATTAAAATTTTAATAAAATCTAGCCTGTAGTTTGGTGCTTTTTTTGTTTTTTTGTTCCATAGTACTTAGTAACAATTATTAGAAGAAATAAACCAGTCAGTGTGTTTGTTAACGATTTCCTTCCCAAGAATAAGTCAACATCAACAATTTTTCCAATTAATTGATTTTGAGCGTAACCGTATTACACAGGCCTGCAAATTTAATTTTTTTCTGCGTTCCAGAGGTTTCTAACCCTAGTTTTGTGTGTTAAATTCAAATACGTTTTTTGCAATGTTGGAATTAAATATTTATTATTTATTACATTATATGTAAAAAACCATAATATGTACTTTAAATTTCTCTAAAAAATTATAACAATTTAAAATAAATAAGAAATTACTAACATTCCTTAGGAGCTATTTTCTCCTCCTCTTAGCAAGAAATGAACGCTGAGTTTATTGGCATTTGTGATCCAAGCGAGGATTATATCTCACCAAACACCAAGAGTAGTCGTTTCCATCTCTTTTGTGTCTTGATGAAATCTCCAACCGTATTATTTACTCAGTGCTCCCAAATTCTCTGAAAAATGTTCAAGATGAGCGTGGAGGAAGTGTAACTTGAAGCTCATATTACATCCCAGTCCCCTGAACTTGTTGAGCATATATATTACAAATATTGATCATCTTTAACATTACTCAGTCAAAGCTTTAACAAATTGCTTTATTAATCCTAGTTTTATATGCAAAAGAAGTAGCATTTTTTGTCCCTGGGAAGAGTTGTTTTCTTTTTGGCCAATTAGTAACTTTCCAGTGCCTTTCCCTGGCTCTAGAGTCCCATTCACATAAAAACACGTAAATTTCATGTACCCTCCTTGTAGCTACAATAAAATGCCGTACATTTTAAGGTGTCACAGCATATGTACCACTTGAGTTTATTATATTTTATTTTTTTTTCATTTGCTAGAGTCAATAAATAAATGCCAATCTGTCGGTTATTAAACTTCCTAGGCGACCAATCAAGCCAACCACAACAGTACACACATAAAAGATTGTCTTCTTTCAATATCGATACTAAGAGTTCACTATTTTCTTTTGTAAGACCGTAGTCGCGTACCAAATCGTTTAATTATGATTAATCCAAAGGTCGTCTATTGTTATCTTGTGATTCTGGGGACAAATGATCGAAACAAACATTATAAATATATGTTAAATAACACAAACAAGTCCAAAACATCTTGGAATGTTATGTCTGATATTATTGGCAACAAAAATAAAAATAAATTCAAAATAATATTACCAGAAACAGATGATCCTATAAAACAAGCGAATGAGTTTAATGTATTTTTTAAAGAACATGCCTATAAAACATACCAATATTATACAATATGTATAATCGAGTCAGTAACTGAATCAGAAATGAAATTCGCAACGTAATTTATCAAATGTATAACAAATCTGTAGATTTGACCGAGTACCCATTAAACTAATAAATCAAATATTAGATCAAATAATTGAACTTTAAAACACATATAAAACACATCGTTTGAAATGGGAATTTTCCAAACGATTTTCCATTATTTCACCCATTTTTAAAAATGGAGATCACGGCATATTCGATCATTACAGGCCAATTACTGTACTAAACACAATCTCAAACATATTAAAAACATCGGTTAACAAGTTATCTAAAAGTAAAAAATCTATTTTCTAGTACACAACACGGGTTTATGAGTGGTAGAAGTATTGAAACCGCAATATTTTATTACTTGGAACCTATCTATACAGCACTTGATAAAGGTAAATTAACATACGGAGTGTTTCTTGATTTATCCAGAGCATTTGATACAATTAGTTATGACAATTATTAATTAAACCAGAGGCTTATGGAATATGCGGAATAGCTTGTAAATGGTTCGAATCATATTTAAATTCCAGGAGACAATCTGTTAAAATCAGTAATAATCATGACAATGTAATATAAGATGCGCTGGATATAAATATGGGAATGCCACAGGGTAGCATTTTGGGACCACTTCACAATATATTTTTAAATGATATAATCGCATGTTCTCATATAGTGAGTTATGCTGACGAATATTATATTGATGGGAACAACTTTTAGTGATATAATTAGCACCGGAAATATAATACTCCGAACCTTAGAGAATTGGTTTAATAACAATAAATTAATACAAAATTCAAAGAAAACTAAGTGCATCTTATTTAAAACAAGTCACTATGTCGAAACACCACGTACAATTAAAATAAATAATATTCATTATAATTTCACACCAACTGCAAAATTTCTAGGAATTAATCTTGATGAAACGTTAAACTATAATAAACATATTGAAACCTTCTCAAAAATATTAAATTGATAGGTGATAAATAAAACACTTAGGTTTTGAGAATTTACACAATTTAATATCGATGCACTGCGACAATTGTTTCGCCAGACAGTGGCTTCATCAGGCAGATGATAAAATGTTTTATTTATCACCTATATAATGGAATTTCACCAAGTAAAAGCCTCATCAATTCAGTAATTACATTAAGTAGAGTTTGCTATGGATTAAGAGTACTTAGAAGCACTAACAAAAATATATTAAGAATATTCTACTATGCAAACTTTTTCTCGTAATTAAAATATGGCATCATATTATGGGGAGACGGAGTACATGCTACAACACCATTTTGATTCAAAAACGAGCAATCAGAATTATGAACCACATGAAATAGCCGCAGAAGAGTATTCCGACGCAAACATATTTTAACCTTTACATGGTATCGAGTTCATATATCCACACCATAAATTAGCATTTTATGAAAAACATTATTTCTGTATTAAAATATTCAACCACCTTCCTAAGCATATAAGAGAAACTCAATCGTTATCAAATTTAAAGACATCTTTAAAAGAATTTCTTGTGTTAGAACCATACAATGTGCAAGTATACTATTCAACAATCAGTTATTTTTTTAATTGCAATTAACACATCATAAGTCACATAAGTCTCCGGTTAAACTAAGAAAAACAAATTATCTTTTGTAAATTCCACTTTATCCATCAACAAGAGTGATACATTCATTCCAACTCTCCTTTAACTTTTCGATGCCCTTAATGTGAAACGATTTATCTTTGCTCTCAAAATAAGCGTCAATTTCGGCAATCACTTCTTCATTTGAGCCAAATTTCTTTCCCTGGAGCATCTTTTTTATGTCTGCAAAAAGCTAGTAGTCGCTTGGGACCAAATTTAAAAAGCGTAATTCAAGCAATTTAACCATTGTTTTCATTATCCTGGTGAAAAGGCACTTTTTTTCTTTTGCATGTGGGCTACTCAATCGATCCAATAATATTAACTATCGATAGTTTTGCCTTTCTCAAAAAAAAAATCGATAAACAAACTTCCATGCGCGTCCCAAAATACGATGCTATAATCTTGCCAGCTGACTTTTGAGTTTTTGGTCACGTTAGACGACTTTTACCGGCTGCTGTCCACTCAACTGACGATCTCTTTATTCCAGTCATGTAGAAGTGGATCCATACTTCATCTATTGTCACATACCGATGCAAGAAATCTTTTTAATTTTGCTTGAACAACTTCACACAGCGCTCTGAATCTTCAACGAGTTGTTGTTTCTGGTTCGGTATGAATAAACGCGGCACCCAAATTTTCATCTAAAATTGCGAAGATACTACCTTTTGATATCTACAAGGTGTCAACAATCTCACAGAACTTCATGTTGCGGTCTTTTAAAACTCCTTTATGTTTTCTGGAACAACTACCGATTTTGGGCGACTAGAGGGTTCAGCATTATTAGTGCTTGTACAGCCGGATTTAAATTCAACGTACCAATAATAGTTGATTTTCCTGGCTCAGCGTCCCTAAAATGCTTATTAAGCCACTGTTTAGCTCAAACAGAATATTTCCCCACTCAAAAACAGTGTTTAATCAACACACGAAATTCCTTTCTATCCATTGTCTTGAAAATTACAAAACCGTGGTAACTTCTAAACCCCACGGTCAGAATTCCATGAAATTTTGACACGTACTGTTTGAAGATCAGTACTACCCGGAAATCACATGGGTCTGTCAAAAATGTTTCTATATATGTGTCAGACCGGGGACTTTTTGAGTGATGTATTAATATTGTTTTGACTCTATTTCATGTAACTGCAATATTTTAAACATAACCTGTATAAAGTATTGTACGAACACTGAAATAAAGAGCTGTTGTTATTATTATATTACTATTTATTTTGATAGTCCTGTAAATTTTGAACATTTTCTATTGGCCATACGTTATACCTAAATTCAACAATGCGAAATTCGAACATAATCGTAGTTATAATAATCAGAAAGTTATATTTTAATTTTGAGGGGGTATGCCGATAAACTGAGATCATATCACGAGGTATTTGATAATTTGATAATTTGCACAAAGACAGGCAAATTAATCAAAATCCAGTTTTTCAAACTGGACATCGTTACAGAATGACTGGGAGTGTAAAACATACCAAGATCTATTTGTACTGCATACACAGATCCCAGAAACAGTTAATACCTGGAAATTTTTGCGGAACATGTAATTTTATCGAGGATAATTTGACCAGTGAGCGACTCCAACTCTTTTGGCAAGGAAAATGTAACTCCCGATATTAACTTAACCTGGCATCAGCAAAATTGAGCTCATCCGCGTTTTTCTCGGAGAGTTTGAGAATTCCCATTACTTGTTATACCTATTATTTTATATTAACTCATTAAATTGTTTATTACAATGTATTTTGAGTTTTGTAACTGATCAAAATGTCATGATATCTAGGAAATTAATTTAGGTGGAACGTATTATATTCAATCCAATTCAATTCAATTCATTTATTTCCAGGAAGAATGGCTTACATTCATGGGTGAGTCAGTCAATTAGATATAATATAATATATATTATATTATATCTAATTGACTGATAGATATAATATAATATATCAGTCAATTATATTATATCTATCTAAAAAAATAAAATTAAAGTTAAATGCTAAATTTAAAATTAAACAGTTAATTGGCAAAATATTAAAACTCAGCAGAATAACTTAACCTAGTGACATATGTAAACAGTTTAAAATTGCATGAACATAATACGAACACGAGTTAGATAAACCTTAATATTACACATGGAATATTTACATTATGGATATATTAACAATTACACAAAACATACTTAATTATAAAAAAAAACTTAGTAACTAGATTTAAACATTTAAAATTAGGGCAATTATGTAACGCAGCGAAATAAACTTAACATCTACTATATCTGACCACAGAAGATATAACTAAAATAATAAAATAAAACAGTTTAATGTAACAATATTATCTATTGTCACAGCAGTATTTACAATATTCATCTAATGTGTAGAAACTCTGCTCTAATATAATCTGTTCCAATTTTTTTTAAAGTAATTTATTAGGTAATGCTTTAAGAGAATCATGTAGTTTATTATACAATTTTGGAGGCTGCACTAGACATGAGTTATGAACAAAATTGTTTTTGTGTTTTAAAATTACCAAATGTTGGTTCCGAGTATTGTAGGAGTGCTGGCTATTGTGTGCATTGTAGAGATGCATATTATTGACGAGGAATCTGATAGATTCGTATATATATAGACCAATCAGTGGCATTATATTAAGTTCTTTAAATAGTTGGGTTTTCTGTTACATATAGCTCTGACTAGCCTTTTTTGTACCACAAACACTTTACGAATATTTATTTGTGTAGTACAGCCCCAAAATACGATGCCATATGCCAATCTTGATTGACAATGTGACATGTATACTATCCTGGCAGCTTCTTGGTGTATATCGTTTCTTGACGAGTAAATTAAATATGAATATTTTAAAATTGATGATTTTGTTTACATGGTGTCATCTGCAAACATTGTAGTATGTGCGTTTATCATCGAAGGCATATCATTTATGAACAAGAGAAATAACAACGGTCCTAAAATACTTCCCTGAGGGACACCGACTGTGGGGTAGGCAACGTTTTATATGTATCGCTTATTATTTATATTGACTGATGTTATATGTTTTCTATTCCTCAAATAAGAAGACAGCAATTTGTAGCAGTTCCCTCGTAATCCATAATTGAACATTTTTTGTAACAGTAATTGATGTGGTACGCAATCAAATGCTTTCGTTAGGTCCAAAAAAATTGCATATACCTTAGACGAATTTCTGTCTAGATTATTGAGCACAAAATTTAGGTAGTTAAAAATAGCATGACTAGTTGTAAAACCCTGCCTAAAACCATATTGCTGATTGCATAGTATGTTGTTTTTGTTTATGTAATTTATTATTCTATCATAAATCACTCTTTCAAAAATTTTTGATAATATTGGTAACAAAGATATTGGTCTATAGTTTCCCATGTTATGTGGATCACCCTTCTTGTATACTGGTATTATATGTCCTGTTTTTAGTATGGTGGGGAATATACCTTCAGACATTGACATATTAATAACCTCCGTTAAGAGTTCTATTATGAAGGGAGCTATATGTTTGATGAGCCTCGACGATATATCATCAATGTCTTTATTATTGGTAGATTTCATATTATCGATTATGTTTTTTTTTATTTAATTCGTTGATGCAGGATAAAGAAAGATGGAATCAACTACACTATTGTTAACACCATAATGCTGAATGTTCGTATTTTGTGTTGCATTTGCATTGCCAACTGAACTAAAGTATTTGTTCAACTTATCTGCTATTTCTTGTGGATTATCAATTCTACTGTTTTCGTCTATTATAACTGAGTGTTTGATTAGTTTGTTGGGTATCATCTTGATTTTTGTTTTGATTATTTTCCACAGCTCTTTAGATTTATTATTGAATTAGCAATTCGGAATGAGTTATGTTTTTTTATTTCTTCCTGTAATAAATACTTATATTGTTTCTTCGCTGTTTTATATTTATTGTAGATTTCTGGACTATCTGCATAATGGTATAGCTGATAGTAGAACTCAATATCGTTTTTTAGTCGCTTTAAGTCGGCTGTAAACCACGGTTTTGTTCCTGTGAAATTATTATAGTTCTTAGTTTTAAACGAACAATTTTTATTAAATAATTGTAAAAGTGTTTTATAAAATAAATCAAAATATGTTTCACAGTCGTTGCAGTGATGTAACAACTTATTCCAATTTATCTTATCTAGGTCGCAATTCATATTATACATTGTTTTCGTATTTATTATTCTAGATGTTATTCTTTTATTTTTGTTTTTACTTTCTCTGAATGATAATATTTGTCCACGATGGTCTGAAAAGTGAGTATCAACTACCTCTGATTTTATGTATTTCATATTAGTTAAAATATTGTCAATTCAGGTTTTACTAGTATGGGGTTAATAGAGTTTCTTTAGTTATGGTAATTTCTAAATTGTAACTTTCTACTAAATTTCTAAACATGATTGATCTATATTCCTCAGCCTTCCGCATATCCACATTAAAATCGCCCCCAATAATAACCTTAGACTTCTCCAATATTATTAATTTATGGAGAATATCCTCAAAAATATCTAAGAATATATTAAAGTTCCCATCAGGAGAGCGATAAATACATAGAACAATTACTTTCTGATTTGACTCAAAAGTGATTTCTGCACAAGATGCTTCAATTATTAGTTCCCTGGAAAACTTTCTAATATTTTTCTAGAATTGAGGCACCACCATGTCCAATATCTGAACATTTATATACAGAAATTAACTTAAAATTCTCTATAGTTGGAAAGGTTGCATAACCAGTGACCCAGTGTTCTGAACCCAAAAATATATCGACATTTAATTCCTGTAGAACCACATCAATTTCATTAATTTTATTTTTTATGGATTGAACATTATTATGAAGGACTGTTATCATCCTAAATTTCTGCTCTGCTATACTGGGTGTTATTTCATGTCGCGTTCTTTCTGTGAAAAAACCGCGAAACAAAAGTTCCACATGGCCACATTTTTGTATCCATTGCCTTAAAAGAACTATAATATTCACATGCGGCTTCCGGAAATTCTTTTTCCATGAAAGTCCTTTGTTGTTGTCTCTGGCTGCAGTCGTGACACGTATAAGAACGCTTTACGAGTTACCGCTTTGATGTTATGGTTGTCTTCCAAGGCTCCTACTATTCCCCTTTTGAACTCCTGTATCTTCTAAGAAGTCCAGGAGTTTCTGCCAGGGGATATTCCTTAGCTGTTCTACAGGAAGCATGGGCTTCCCGAGTTTCGCCTTGCGTTCTTGTTTGTATGCTTCGCAAGTGCACAGTAGGTGTTGGGGAGTTTCCTCTTCTTCCAGACACCCACGGCATAGGGGACTTTTCTCAATGCCCATCCTATGTTTGTGCTTGTTCAGGTCACAGTGCCCAGTGACTAGTCCTGTGATTTTTCTTAGTTTCAATCTGCTCAGTCTAGACAGCTTCAACATGCTGTCAGGTACCGAACCATCTAGGAAGAGTCTCGTATGCCTCATTCCATTTTGGTTTTGCCATGCCTTTTTGCTCTCCTCTGCAAACTTGCGTCGGATTATTTCCTTTCCGGTTTCATGGGGTATACCGAAAGCGGGTTAGGTCCTATGAATTCACCTGCTGCTCCTTGTTTAGCCAGCAAGTCGGCCCCCAAGTGTCCAATAATTCCTTGGTCCTTGGGTATCCATACTAGCTGTGTTTCTCTTGTTGTCGCCTGTTTATGCAAGTCATGACCAGCCTATCGGTGAGGCTAGCGCTTTTATGGCTGCCTGGCTATCTGTCATAATGGTAATTGGTCCTTTTTTAAGTCCCGACTCCATTACACATGAGCACACCAGTCAGTGGCAGCTATTTCGGCCTGGAAGATAGAGGCATGCTTCCCCAGAGCAATCGCGAATTGTTTGCTCCGGTTGCAGCCTCCATAGATACCAGCCCCGGTTCCTTTAGTATTTTTGGCCCCATCTGTGTACCAGATGGTTCCTTTACTCGTTCCCGGGTATGTTCCATTTGTCCATTCACTCCGCTGTGGTATGATCGTTTTAAATCTGCGGGATGGGTGTACGATTTTAGTGAAATCGGACCTCATTGTTAGTGTCTCTTCTTCTTGTAGTACTTTAAATGTTACTGCCGGTCTTGATGGCCCCATATTTAAAGTATGTCCATTTATGTGCATCCTATAGACTGCCTGCCTAACTTCCATAATTACAAATAAATGTAGTGGTGGTAGCGATAATATTTGTTCCATGGCTGCCGTGGGCGTTGTCCTCATTGCCCCAGTGATTAGCAGACACGCCTGTCTTTGCACTCTTTCGAGTTTTACTGCTGCACTTTTGGTTTGGGTCTTTTCTGCCCAAACGAGCGCCGCGTATGTCACTATAGGTCGTATGACCACAGTGTATAGCCATTTGGTCATACTGGGTCTCAGTCCCCTTGGGCGTCCTACCATTTTTCGGGTCGCAAAAAGTCCTCTCATGGCCTTTTTGCTGATGCTCTCTAGGTGGAAGTTGAAGTTCATTCTGGTATCAAGTATGACCCTTAAATAGATTACTTCATTTTTGATTGGAACTTCCATTTCATACATACGTTGTGATTTTATGTCATTGGTTTTTCGTCTAGTAAAAGGGACGATCGCCGTTTTGACCGGGTTTAGAGTTAACCCTTCATTCATGCACCATCTTTCTACGGTATTTAGTGCCTTCTGCATCAAGTTTGATACAGTGGTCCCAAACTTCCCGCTTACTAGAATGGTCAGATCATCTGCATACCCTAGTGCATATATGCCCTGGCTTTCGAGTAGCAGCAGAAGGTCGTCAATGACGAGGCACCATAGGAGCGGCGAGAGAACACCTCCCTGCGGGCACCCGCCAGCGACTAACGCTTTTGCTGTTTTTCCATATAGGGTAGTTGTCACAGTCCGACTTCTGAGAATCTTGTTTACCCATTGTCGGACTTGCGGGTTAATTCCTCTTTTCTCCATTGCTGTTGCTATGGAGTTGAAGGTTGTGTTGTCAAACGCCCCTTCAATATCCAGAAAGGCCCCTAACGCAACGTCTTTGCATTGTAGGGTCCTTTCGCATCTGCTCGCTAGCTGGTGGATTGCTAGCTCGCATTAATTTTCCCGCTTGGTAGGCATATTGTTGACGGTGTAGTGGCGAGTCCTTTAAAACTCCTTCCCGTATGTGCCTGTCTACTAGTTTTTCTAGTAGTTTTAAAATAAATGATGACAAGCTGATCGGTCTGTAAGATTTAGCCTGGGCATATGAATCACGCCCTGGCTTAGGTATGAATACCACCTTTACAGTCCGCCAGCTGCTTGGGATGTATGAAAGGGGAAGGCTTGCTCTGAGGATATCACATAGTGGTTTCCTCAGCGTTGCTATCACCTTTTGTAGCATGATAGGATATATCCTGCCAGGACCTGGTGATTTGAATGGTTTGAACGTGTTAATTCCCCACTCAACGTCACTTGGTCTGATTATCATTTTCCTTGTTTCCCAGTCCCGTTTTGGAGCCCCTGCGTTGGTCTCGCTTAGGTCCTCGGAAACAGGATTATCAAGTATTGCAGAACCCTGCAGGGTCTCTTCTACCGAGTCTGTGTACTTTCTATTTTTGGTCGGCAGTGAGCTGATGTTCCCAGCATGATCTTTGCTGATCGTCTTGAGTAGACGAGAGCTTGTGGGTTCACTTTCTATGTCCCCACAGAATTTTTGTCAAGATTCCCTCTTGGATTTTTTAATGGCATTGTTATATGCCGTGAGGGCCGTGTTGTACTGCGCCCATTCACCGTTTCTCTTGGCTGTATTAAACAGTCTTCTGGTGCGTGCCTTAGCCCTATCAAGATCCTTGTTCCACCAGGTGACCCTGGTTGAGGTAGGTTTGGTAGTTCTTGGGCAGCTTGCTTCAAACGCAGTATTGATAGAGTCTGTGATTCGGCTGGCTAGTACCTCTTTGTATAGGTCCCAGTCAGTTCTCCTCGGGTTTCTGTTTTGGATTTCAGATGCTTCATCTGATATCAAATCGTATATATCGATGATCTGAGAGTGATGGTTACTCAGATACATGCCAGTGTTTTACCATTTCACTTGCCTTGCGAGAGGCAAGTGTTATGTCAATTACTTCGCTTCGCACCACGTTTACGAACGTGGGTACATTTCCAATATTTACTATTTCAATGTCATTCTCTAAGATAAAATCTAATAGTTTCTCACCTCTTAGATTGATGTCTGTGCTCCCCCATATAATGTGGTACGCGTTGGCATCGCATCCAAGGATCAGCGGTATTCCCTTGTGGCTCCCGCTGTGTATCAGCCGCTGAATCTCGTCTGGCGGCGGTGGTCCTGGTTGGTCGTAGGGAAGGTAACCGGATCCGAGTATAAACTCCCTCCGCGTTCCCCTTTCCACTACTTTCAGCCGTGCTGCCACTAAGTCTTTGCTATTATACATGTGCGTGGGTTATACATAGGTTCGGCGACAATCAGTCGCCTGCCCTGTATGTTTAACCCCTTTACTATTCCCTTGTGAAGCCATGGCTCTTGTACAAGTGCAATGTCAATATTTTCTCTTAGGATATATGCACTGAGGGCAGCAGATGCCGCCTTACAGTGGTGTATATTAATCTGTAGTAATTTGAACATTACTTAACCTTCGGCGATTCGGGCAACGGACTGTCGTCCCTCTCTGGGCACTGGAATTCCTTCCATTGCTACCTCTTCACTGTTTCTTTTCACTTACATATTGCGTTCAATTTCGTCGTCGAACCATATAGAAAGTGGTTTTTCCATTTCCTCTATCGTATGATTTCTAGAACGGGAAATTCTAGTTGAAGAAGTTGTTGTAGTTGTAATAGCTGATGGCATTCTTTTTTCCTTATTGTTGAAGTTGACAAGTTCTACTCACCACCAATTTGAGACTGACGTTCACCAGTATCTAATCTTCTAAGCACTTGCATTTTAATGTCCAGCGAAATGCTCTTTCTTGTCGCTTTATTTTCGTGTTTCTTATTATCACCCATAATAAAATTAAAAATTGTAATACATATTTACCTACCACTAAATCATTCACTATATTTAATCTATTTATACTTACAATAACGGCAACACATGTTAAATAATTAATAGGTTATATGTAAGGGTACGATGCACTCTTATTAGCGGCGATCGGCATTCTACCCGTTACGCTTTGGATATAGGGGAATCCCACGTGGTGTGCGATTTTCGGGGAATACCCTATTCAAATAACACAGCGTTAAACCGAAACAGCGCTAAGCGGAGTAGCTTTAAGCGGGGTCTTTCTGTAAATAGTAATATACGGGGTGTATATTTAAAAAAATTTAACCTTAATTCACCACAATTATGTAGGCAACCCTCTATATTCGAATTTATTATAAATAAGTAAATTTTTTAAAGCCTTGCAACTTTTATATGACATTTTTTGCTATTTTTTAAATTTTCGACATTTCTGTAAATTTCTCCTAACTCTGTATAAAAAATTGTAGGAAATAATTTTGTGAAATTTTGATTAAACATTTTAATGCATCAAAGGGTTTGGATTGCACTGCGATAATAATTTTGGTTTTTAAATACGGTATAAAAGGTGTAATTAAGCAAAATTTATACATTTCAAATGACGATGTTATCAGAATCTAGTATTGTAGAAGTCATAAAATAAAATTTTATTATTCAATACACTTCACGTAAACTCTAAACATCAATAGTGATTATAGAAGTTACTAGAGAAGTTTCACAAGGAATTATTCTATCTTATGAATCCACTATAATAAAATGGAAAAATTAAAATTACAAGATAGTATGAAAAAAGCCAATGATGAAATGCGAAACTACTGAGTAATATAAATACTGTATTGTTTCTTAGATAGAAATTCAAAATATATGCATGGTAGACTAATTTATAATATACATTAACTTACTTTACATAGATAAGTGTTTAAAGCAAATGACCCACTTGTAGTAAAAGGAATTTATATTTATTATTATTTTATTTTTAAAATACAATATAAGCAGTATTTATAACTACCCTTAACATTTTTATTTGTCGCACTCTTTCTGTGCTATTGAAAACTATAAAAAATAAACCAATTCCAATAGTTGCTGTTTCAATATTTATATTACTTTATATATATTTAATGTATTGGTTTGAGGAATAAATTTGAGATTTGCTCTTAACTTACAATACTTTCAATATATGTTTATGATGTCTTATACTTTTTGTTAGTACGGTCTGAACTAGGTTTATTATTATTATTATAAGAATAGCATTATATTACTTTTTTATATTCGTTTTTAATTTCGATATTTTTTTCCATCAACTGTTATATTCAGTTATTATAGATAATTTGAATTGAAGTTGGAAATTAAGTTTTCTGTGCCACGTCATTACGATTGCGAGCAAAATAAAATACGTATTTCATTTCATAATTTAATTCTTAGACAATTAACGTATTTTTTTTTATTTTCAAATATTTAAATAATAACTAATCTAAATAAAGAATAGTATAATAGACTATAACTAAATGCTATTAGTTATTATTTTATAAACAAAATCTATTAGGTAATACTAAACAGGTATGTAAATATTTATACATAATATACACGGAATGGTAATCTGAAACTACATTATTGCTATATATAAATTAATATTCATCTGATTAGTTTTTCTCTTTACAATATATTCATAATCGGTGATAGACAAATTAATTAAATCTTGTTATTTTATTTGTATTTTATCTTTCAATCATAAACAAACATTTGGATATTTTTTTTATTGTTTTAATTGTATGGAATATTCAAAAATAAATATTTGTGAGGCTATTTATATACATTTTTAATTATTATTATGCCACGCAGCTGGATTTCATCGTACTACTATACTACTTATACATTTATATACAGTCCTTTCAAGTTCAAGGTTACTATTAAATGTAATTAATACCATACGTTTACTGATAAGCATTTAAAGGTGTCCTGTGCAATCGAACATCGATTAAGTTTAACATTGAAACCACCTACGTCACCATGAAACATAAATCTATTTATTATTTAACAAGCGAACATGTGGCCCAGTTCCCATTTACTTATAAATTCAATGTCAATGTAAATGCGGAGTGATAAAAATATAGTGAGAAATCCCTACGTGGACTGAATTCTGTAGTGACCTTCAGAAATAGAATAATCAAATATGAACCGTTTTGAAAATAATTAGTGTGTAGTAATATATTTGAATTCAAGGGTTATTAAAAATTTTAATGTCAACAATTTAATTATTAAAAATCGTTACAAGTTTCTTTAAAGAAAGTGTTGAATTTTTTCTACCATTATGCTTAAACATTTATTTATATATAGCTAATTTTCACAATGTTTGCATCTTATAAAGAGAATTTGTTAAAAGGGATTTCTTAATACGCAATTCTAGAGTTTGGAAAGAGAAAACTGGTATAAATAAATAAATTTTATATATTAATTTTTTCAAAATAATTGAAGGTGTTTTTTGAAAATCTATAATTCTTTGTGAAGAATTTTTAAAAAAGCCAAATATGTATGCCTTAAAACCATATTTTACTGACAAAATTGAAAAACAGTATTTCCGATATTTTATAGTCTGTATGTTCTTCATGGAGACAAATTACTTCTTTATATCTTTTTGGCATATTATTGTGCAAATGTATCCATGGGATATACGTTGAGACAGAGCTTCTTGATAAATGCTTAATTTTTATATTATTTGGGGTGAATTAGGATGCACGTGAACGAGACAGGCAAGCTGATTTTAGGCTTCTTCAATAGTTTGTATATCAGAATTTAACGCTTGTGAATTCATAACCTAAAAACCAGGGCCTAGTAAAGAATTTCTAGTGATGGTGGGTGTATGTAACCTTGAATTATTCACCATCAGTATCGAAATAGAACCAATACCATATGCACTAAATACTAGATGACCCTTCAATAATTTTCAACGTAATAAATTTAGTATTCTACAAATTGCAACAAGACCAGTTCTAATATCTGTACTGATTCCTACCCAAACCTTTACTTATTCAACACCACTAAATAATTACAGTTAAAATACATTTATTGAGATTTTGTAAAACTGTCGTTCTGTAATTAATAAATAAAATATTTACTACAAATTGTATAAAATGTAATTCAAGTAAAAATATATGTGGTGTTAAAGCTAATATTAATATAATTTATTACAAATTGCTCGTATTAGTAAACATTAGCTATCATAATCATTCATGTGATAACATATCAAAATCTAAATTGAGAAATTAATAGAATATGCTAAATCCTTAGTACTTGAATCGGTTTTTTCTAGAAGTTATAGAACACAATTGTAAATGCAAACTTGAATTTATCAAGCATTGATGCAAATTTTAGTTTGTCACAAGTCTAGGCGTATTTTACCATTGGCGCATTCCATCGGTCTTCAAGTGGTGTAAATTTTTAATTGGCCCGTCGACCCGTTCCGCTCTCGGCCCTCGTCCAGACTGTAATTTAATTAGGCGGCCTTCATTTCACCTAATTGCTTCTCGAAAATCAGAATGAACACGAAAAAAATGCCCGATTTCCGTTGTCACGGTCTGCTTGCTTCTCAATTTCTAATTATCCCATTATCATATACTATAATTTGATTAGCAACGAGTTAATATACAGTTTGAGTAAGAATGTAAAAATGTGGACGGTTCACCCTTCATATCATATCTTTAATTTAGGTTCCTAATGATATGTAAAGATTTTTTACCTTTGTGTATCATTAGGAATCTAAATTAAAGACATATATATTTATTTTAAAACTTTCAAACTAGTTAGGTTAAGGATGATTCTTTTACATTTAGTATCCTTAAACAATAATTTTTTACAGGTGCTCAAGTATAACATTGTGATAATATGAACATTTTGAATAAACAAAAATATATTGATGTTGTTCAAATTCAATAGGTAACGAAGAACAATTTAAACGATAAAGAATTTATATTTTTATTTGAAACAAATACCTTAGCTATATAAAACAGGTTTTATACTCATAAAACATAAAAATATAGTATGCTTAAATCCAATAATTTCAGCTGAGGCCGAATAACTTTGAAGAGGCCGAGATAAATCCCATAGTCTTCATTTAAGAAACATTTAAACATATTAAATTAAAGATAAAATCTAACTTATATTATTAATTCTCTTCACGTAATTCATTCAGTAAACCAAAGGAAATTGATTATTTAGTGTTACGATATTTTTATATATAATTATGCATGTTTATACATTTATATGATACTGTTGTTTTGTTTTATTTGGATTTATTATTGAAATTATATAAAAGTTTTCTCTGAAATCTCTAAATCTTCAAATATTGATTTAGAGATTATTTTGCGTCTAAGTTTATATAAATTTCCAAAACACTTATTTTGATATTTCTTTGTTTCAGGAACCAGAGTGTGGCGAAACAATTGTTGGGCAGTTAAAGCAATAAAAAGAGAGAGCATTCAAAGAAGTTAACAAGAGACCTCTGTCAATTGGAAGTACACTGGATACACTCATATGCAAAACGTTAAAAGGGTTGTAACGTTCACTTTTAAATTTTTAATCTCTTATGAGATGTTTACTTTTATATTTAAATTTTGTTTTGTTAAGTTACACATATTTTAAGTTTTTTGAACAGAATATAATGAAATCCGAGAGAAAGGCGCTCGCATTAACAAAATTTTGTGACAAAATAAAATATAATAGAATATTATCAACATGTATGAAATTTAATCCACCGTATTAGATATATTCATGTAAACTTGATTAGGCATATTTCGTTAATTTGTCTTTTGTCGATTTCGATTATTTAGGTCACTTTATTTCTCTCATTTTGATCGTGACTAAAACGAGCGCCGAATATTAGCAAATCAGATATATGTATTATATAATCAAGAGATATTAATTGCCCATAATTCAAGCCACGTATTTAATGGTGTTCTTCTGATAGAGGAAGTAATACAATAAGACAGTAGCGAGGAGTTTTAGATGGAGATGATGTCATTATTCTTTATAAGCTGCTACGATCAATTTCAGTACTTGAATTGGAAGATTGGAGTTAAAAATAATTAAAATTAGTTAAAATCCAAGAATAGGAGGGAGCAAAGCGGCTTAGGACTACCAAAAGAGGCACGTCAAGGTCCAGCGACCCAAAAAAATCCGAGGAAGGACCCTCCATCATATCAACGATAACAAGGAACACAAAGGGCCCTACTCGATTGATGGGGACGGATAGAAGGGAGACGCTAAAGGCAAAAAATCCAAAACACAAAGTTTAAGGGCTGGTGCCAGTGGAGCGTAGACCACACTAATGTCGTGTAACCAATTGAATATCTATCACTCTAAAACGACATCAAGTATCCCTTATAGGAGATTGAAAAACAAATTTAGGCCTACCCCAAGACAGTTGTAGTCTGGTATATAAAACACACTGTTCTAATGCTCAGGAAAGACATTAATTATAAATTCTTTCAGAATTTACTATACGGAACCTAGCAGCAGCCCTAGTAGAAGTTCCCACAAAGAGAGTAAAGTTGTCATGGCAAGTTGTGAAAGGTATCGACATACCCATAATAAGATACATCCAGGCCGTATTTGTAACCTTAAGACCACCGCAGGTATAACGAGTCTGAGAGAAGGCTTCCGTGCCGATCCTGACAAAACTGTGGTGGTGACTTTCACTTAGCGTAGGAAGCTGAATATCAAAGCTCCCAAAGTAAAAGGACAAGAAATCGCGCTATCCAATCAGGTGAAATATTTAGATTCAACACTAGATAGAAACTTATTTAAAACGCGCACTTAGAAAAAACAATCTACAAAGTTACAGCTGCACAATGAATATACCGCAGGCTTTTCCACAGATCATGGGACTGAAACCTAAAATGATACATTGGCTTTGCATTATGGTAATAAGACCCATTATAACATATGACTCAGAAGTATGGTGGGTCAAGACTAAACAAGCAGCGGCATAAAAGAGCTTCAAACCCTTCAGATAATAATATGTCTTGGTATTACGGGGAATACCCTTCCCCTTAACGAATATATTAAAAATAAATGTCTAATGAGTTCGATGAGGCATGGTACAGAACATATTTTTGGGTACTCAGAAATTTTAAACCTGAATAAACAACAGTTCCTACAATCCCGTCGAACAAAATGCCGACCAAATTTGATTTCGTAACACGCTTTTACAAGGCCTATAAGTCTTACAGGCTGAAATAATAGCTTTGGAAAGATGTGCCCAGGTTTGTACGAAAAGAAGCACACATCTGTCTGATCTCAGACAGGCAAGCTGCCCTTAAGAAACTCAAAACATGCAGCTTCAATTCCACGTCCTACGCAGTAGGGTACTAGTACAAAAGATCTAACCAGGTCACAGGCTGTCTGTAGGCACACGACACCGTCTGATCTAATATAATCTAATGTTAGACTATCTTTTGTGGATATATACAGGTTTTATAATTAAATTCAAGAATCTTCATAATGGCATAAGCCGAAACTAGTCGAAAATTAAAAAAAAAATATAAAACAAACCAAGTGAATTAATTTATTAATGTGTCACCAAGTGATTAATGAGAAACAAGTATATGATATCTTTTGTGGATTTTAAGTTTAGAATAATTGGATTGTTTTAGGATATTTTCATATAGGTCTTTATTTAGGTAACTTCTCTAATTAAAAAATGATATATTTGTATTGCAATGGATGTAACACCATTGCAATATAAATATATCAATTTTTAATTAGTTTTCGTCTTGTTATATGAAAAAAAATTGATGTAATAATGAAGTAATATAATGTTATAAGATTTAGTTTTCTTTTTTAATAACATTAAACATAAATGTTGCGTTTAAATGGTAGGACGCACATGAGGACTGAGACCCAGTATGACCAAATGGCTCTACACTGTGGTCATAAGACCTATAGTAACATACGCGGCACTCGTTTGGGGCGAAATGAGGACAACGCCCACGGCAACCATGGAACACCTAATATCGCTACCACCACTACATCTGTTATGATGGAAGCTAGACAAGCAGCCTGTAGGAAGGGCTTAAATGGACACACTTTAAATGTGGGGGCATCAAGACCAGCCACATTTAAAGTTCTACAAGAAGAAGAGATCCTAAAAATGAGGTCCGATTTCACTAAAATCGTACACCCATCCCGCAGATTAAAAACAATAATACCACAGCGGAGTGAATGCACAAATGTAACATACCCGGGAACGAGTATAGGAACCATCTGGTACACAGACGGAGCAAAAATGCCAAAGGAACCGGGGCTGGTATCTATGGAGGATTCAACCGGACCAAAAAATTCGCGATTGCTCTGGGGAAACATGCCTCCATTTTCCAGGCCGAAATAGCCGCCATTGACTGGTGTGTTCATCACGTAAGGGGATTGGGACAAAGAACCAGTTACCATTATGACGGATAGCCAGGCAGCCATAAAAGCGCTATCTTCGCCAATAGTGCAGTCCAGGGTGGCGATGACCTGCATAAATAGACTGGACGCACTGGCGTCTACAAGAAAAACACATCTAGGATCAAAATTATTTAACACTTGGAGGCCGACTTGCTAGCCAAACAAGGGGCAACGGGCGAATCGTAGGACCTGAACCCGCTTTCGGTATATCCCATGAACCGGAGAGGAAATAATTCGACGCAAACTAGCTGAGGAGCACAAAAAGGCATAACCAAATCGGAATGAAGCATACGAGACTCTTCCTAGATGGTCCGGTACCTGACAGCATGCTAAAGCTGTCAAGACTGAGTAGACTGAAACTAAGAAAAATCACAGGACTATTCACTGGGTACTGTGCCCCCTATGACGTGGGTGTTTGGAGAAGAGGAATCTCCCCAACACCTACTGAGTACTTGTGAAGCATACAAAGAGAACGAATGGCGAAATTCGGGAAGCTTATGTTTCCTATAGAACAACTTAAGAGTATCTCCTGGCAGAGTCTCATGGACTTCATAGCAGACACAGGAGTACACAGCGAGTATCATCATCCAGAGGCGCACAAAAGGACCACGGAGACCGTAGTGCAGAGACGCTAAGCGACAGCGACATCATCTCATGAGAAGAAAAAAAAAGTACCTAAATTGCGGATTAATACTGTTTATATACCTACTACAAAACTTCAAAGAGAGGGGGATTAATTTTTACCTTATGGATTTCAAGGGCTTCCAGTACATCCATCCTACATCCTTTATTGGTGTGATAAATTACCGAAAGTAATCGTTGTCGAAAGTTATCTCTTTTCTTGAACCAAAATTTCGCTTCTTGTGTAGGCCACGTCATTTTTGCTACTTGATTACTATCAAGTTCGATTTTATTGGGATTTGCACAAACACAGAAATAACTCGAATAAATCAAACTCAATAGCAGCTAAAACACCAGAAAAATAGTAGAGAACACGTGGCTTACACAAGAAGTGAAATTTTGGTTCTAGAGAAGAGATATATTGAACCCATACATCAAAGTCCTGCAAGTAGAATTCAATTTACTCGACGACTATGTCCGCAGCAGAAAAAACCGCGTACAGAAGAAGAAACTTGCAGCAACAACAGCCCAATGACGTCAATCGAGCACAAAAAGGTAAACTAACTTTTCACAAAAGTCTGTTTAACAACAAAGAAAACAATGAAATTGTGTTTTAATGTTAGGTCCCAAATATGCACCACATGTCAAAACAAAAGCCGAATTTAATAGTAATTTAAAAAAATGAAGAATAATTTAAAAAAATTGACAATTTCATTCACAGTTCCGATATAACAGAAATTAAAAAAGCTCCAACCAACCTATTCCTACAAAAATTAAAATCTTTAATCCATGAAAATTCGTTATTCTCAGACTCCGAAAAGACACCTTTTTTCTATGAACCCCAGAGCTTCTCGCCTGTTATCATACATTAATTCTCTAACTTCACCGATCCTCATTCTATTAAAAATCTTGTAGAATTAACCAATAACATTAAAAACGTTGTTTTCTCCAATACTTGCAAATTAGTATCCTTCGACGTTTCTAATATGTTCGCCAATATACCCCAATATAAAGAATGCATCAGGCTTTTTCATTGTAATAACCTTAACCCAATAGTAAAGTCAGATTTTATTAATTTATTAGATACAACCCTAACATATAATTATTTTTCTTTTAATAGCATATTTTATATTTAAAAAGAAAGCCTACCAATGGGTTTACCGTTAAGCCTGTTGCTAGGCGAAATTTTTATGAATAATCTAACAAACGTAATTCTATACTCTCCCCAAGGTAAAAACATATTAAATGGTGGTACGTAGATGATATACTTGCATGCTTTGAAGGTACAGATAAACAAATTAAAAAATAATAGGGAAATATAAAGTACTTCTTGATATTTTTTTTTTCTGGACCGGTTTCGAGCTTACATGCTCATCTTCAGCAGAAAAACGTCTAAATGTTTGATGGTAATGGATGAAAAATTAAATAACAGTAATCAATTCGTCGAAAATATTGGTAGTAGACCATTATTTGTGGTAAGAATACAAACTTTGAGTTTGTAGTATAGATGTTTGTGGTATATATGTTTGTGGTAGGATGTTGTAAAAATTGATTCTTAAAAAGAATATTCCATCAATTTTTACAACATCCTACCACAAACATATATACTACAAACTCCAAGTTTATATTCTTACCACAAATAATGGTCTACTACCAATATTTTAGACGAATTGCTTACTGTTATTTAATTTGTCATCCATTACCATCAAATATTTAGACGTTTTTCTGCTGAAGATGAGCATGTAAGCTCGAAACCGGTCCAGAAAATAAAATAAATAAAATATCAAGAAGTACTTTATATTACCCTATTATATTCACCTTGATAAAAGGGACTAACAACTACCTAAAATTAAAAAATGTCTAATCTTTTTAACCTCACTACCTTCCATTAAGTTCACAATAGAATCTGACAATAAAATTGACTTTTTAGACTTAACTATAACCAGAAATAACAATAAATTAACATGTCCCTCATGACCAAGTTGACCTAATATACTCTTTGAAATTTTCTAGTAGGTATATAAACAGTTATAATCCGAAATGTATGTACTTGTTTTGATAATGATTAGCGTTTAGTCGAAATTAGTCACTACAAATAAAGTTTAAAGTTGTATAAAAAAGTAAAAGTGTTTTTTTTATACTTAATATCGAAATGTACCACAAAGTTAATGCCTTTATGAACCAAGAATTAAATGCTTTTGTATTCAAATGTCTGAAATGGCGAGCTCTGTTTCTTTAATTTAAAGGTTTGGGAATAAGAATATACTGTTATTATTTCCAATTGTAAAAATCTTCTGATAAAACGATTAATTCTTTGTTGCCGTTGAGTTTAATTTAAATTATATCAATTGTTTAACTTCGTATATAAGGAAAATTGGTATTGCTTGTGATTAGATATTCAGATCAAATTGAAATGATCAGTGATTGGAATAAAAGTTAAAGAACGAGAGAATTTTCAATAAGTAGAGGTTTTTTTGTACATATAAGGTTTCTGTAAAACGTTTTTTGAACCTTGTTTTTACAAGCCTAATTTAAAATTTTTAATATTTAGAATATGTTTTCACCATTTAGAACTAATACAGTTATGATAAATATCTGTACCTTGATAGGAAATTTTATATGAAGTATTGTTATTTATAATCATGAATAATTTGACAAATATTGGAAATATATATTGATAAAAAATGAAGAAGAAATATGTATATATTATTTTAAGAAAACGCTTCAGCCTAGAGAGATACTAATATTTAAAATTAAATCTAATTAATGTAAATGTAATTATTATGTACTGACTAACAAGGACTTTTAATGCTAACCAAAAAAATGTTATTTAAAAAAGACAAAAAAATGAAATAGAATAAAAAGGAATTTACAGTAAAATAAATATAAACGACCAACATAAAATAGTAATGTCAGGATCGGACTATATAATGATTGTGAAACCGGAATGACCTCGTCGCCGATGAGCTAAAAAAAGAGCAAATTTAACAGAAATTACACGGTTTCGTTGAACCCGCCATTAACGCCCGACTGTGCACATTCTCACCGACGGAAAAACACGCCACAATAACCACGATAAAAGTTCCCAAGCTTAATCGATACATGAAATTGTGCAAAATTGCATTTGGGTTAATCTTTGGATGAATTGTAACCGTTACATTGAAATTAATATTCAATAAAGTATATCAAAAGATGGGATTTTTGGGCAATCCAATAGCAGTAAAATAAATGGACGCCTCGACTTTGTTGATGAAATTTCTAAAAATAGAGATTGCTCATTTTCTAACCATATCTTCGCTATTTTTAATTCATTTGTTATTATTAAATGATAGGAACGTATATAAGAAGTAAACATTTTTTATCATTTGCTTTGAGAGTAACTATTATATTGATAAGGTCTTGGGATATATTTACAATCTACCATTAGAACAATAAAGGACGTCGGTTCGTCCAAGCTATAAACCGGAGAACTTTCTGCCCAACGAGCTTTATTAAAACATATAATGCCGACTAATTAAAATGTAGCAGCATTCGAGCATAGGCTGTTAAACATCGTTAAAACGAGAGTAAAGATCGTAACTAATCAGCAAATATTAAATGTAGGGTTTCTTCGAAATTTGTAAAATGAGTAATTAAACAAAAATATTTATTAATAGCAAAAAGAAAATGGTTGATAGCCAATTAAGATGTAATCTAAATTTGTAATTGTAAAATCAATATTTTTTTTGTTACATATTGTATCAATTTATAATACAGATGTTTATACAGGATAAGTTATTTCTCGGAAACTATTACAGGTAGAAAAACGATTAAATGGGAAAAGAAGTGTTTATGAGACGAACAAAATTCCACTTTCAAAGTTTTCAAAAAAGTCAAGGATAACTACAAAGTCCAATTCAATCGATTTTTTTCTAAAAATAAGTGAGTTACAACAATTTTAAGTTTTTTTATAATTTAAAAATTAGTTAGATAAAATAAAATAAATTTTATAGTTTTTGAGTTTATGTGAAGTGATTAGTTACAAAAAATAAAAACACTGTTACTCCATACTTCACTTACTTATTTGTAACGTTAAATGTACATTTCGAGCATAAGATTGTCCTTGTAATGGATAGTACTTGAAGATTCTCATTATTTTTAGGTTTTGTATGCTTATGTGAAACATAAAATTAAAATAATTTTTTTTAAATAAAACACAAGTTATAAAACTTTGCTTTACCAATATATTTTTAAACATTGACTATAGTTAAAAATATTGTGTTAAATAAAGTGTCTTATTTAAATTAATTATCAAGTAAACACCACCGCCATATAAGGAAAAATAAAACATGTAAAATTATTTGTTTTAAGTAAAAAAACAACATCTTTTGTATTGCTGATTCTTTTAGAACATAATCGTCTTGTACTTTTTAATAGTTTTCATAATTTTATAGTCATTTAATGTAGTATTAATTACTAAATTAAATAATATTTGAATTTTTTTATTATTTATATTTATATATTGCAACAAAGCTTAAAGAATTCATTTTAAGTTTTACGATTGGCAAGAATTATGGTGAATTTGTTAATTTATTTTTAAATATGTTTTTATTTCTTTATTTTTATGGTTATAGTTTTTATTTAGCGTCATTTTCTTAAAATCAAAAATCAAAATTAGAATTATTTTGTTAAAGTAACTAGTAAAAAAATCATTAACGAAATTGTTGAAACTTGCCAAAGGCATTATTGTTATTATTGTTTACTAGTATGTGCTCGCGAATCAGTTGGTGACATATGAAAAGTCGTTATTGTACCACGACCCGACACCTTATCATTGAACTTGATCCCCCTACATGTTTGGATGTCTTGATATTATTAAAGATCATGCACTGGCAGTGTTATTCACATGACTTTTATTTACTGTCTTATATCGGTATTTGGTCAATTTGAATTTTGGGCGAGGTACAAATCATCGATTCGTACTGCTTTTGAGTCATACATCCGATTACGCTTATCGCTGTTTATAAGCACGAGTGGAGCAAATATTTGCTTAATGATTATGTGTTGAAATTGTTATTGATAATTCAATATAATCGACGACGTCTATGATTATCCAATGACAAAATTCAAAATCATAGAATCGATGTGGTTTTTAGAACTCAGGACACTAGTACAATTTATAATTTTATAAATTATTTTAAAATGGTTACTTTAAAAAATACAATATTTAAGATTTCAATTAAAAATGTAATTAGTTAGTATGGAAACTTTTGTTTTTTTACAGTTGCTATTATAAATTTGGATATTTTTAAACAATTTTTCTGAATTTTAATTGTTATCTATTTCAAAATTTATATTGAAAGAAATCACTAAATATAGGGTACATTAAAAATGGTACCAAATTATAATTAATGGTAAAACAAATCCTAATAAAATCAAACTTTCCTTCCTTTCCACAAAATTACTCTAACATCTCCTAAAATTAAAATCCACCAAAACGAAATATATCCATCACATACATATAAAAATCTTGGGATTATATTCGAAATTTTCCTTCAAACCTCATATCCAATCCATTAAAGCCAAAGTCACTAGTCAGGGCACTAACGTACAAAAACCAAGGATTTCGACAAAGATCGCCGTTAGTGTAAGACTATGGCACTCAATGCCGTCCCAATCCAAGTAGCTGAAAGATCCGCACTCCTAACCCTTACCAAAATAAGACAACACAATAATGCTCTCCCTTACCCAGCCAAAGAAATGTTATACGTATCCACACAGATCACTCCCATCATCCAACGTACACTAGCCATTGGTGAAATATTCGCAGCAAAACCCTTATTAACAAATTTTGAAAGATCTTGTATATATGGAAAAATATTTATAAATAAAAATAAAATACAATATTTTACATTTCAATCGGAGGTTATTGTAGAATCTTTATATTGTCTAACAAAAGTAAATAACTTTTTTAGACATATTTGTATTATAATGTAAAAAACAAATTAACATATCATTCACCCAACCTATTTTTTAATCTAGTTTTTTCGAATACAAATTATACTGTTTCAAAAGCAACCATTATATTTTATATTGCATTTCAATGATTTTTCATTTATTCTATTAGTTAAATTGAGCACGTCTGTGATTTTTCAAGGACAATTTTTTTTTAAACTAACATCTTATATAAGTTAGTGTTTTAAATTTCGATGATATTAATGTTATAGGTGGGTTATTCCTATATGAACTTCTGTATATATTTGATTACAACAATTAAACGGTTATAGCGCTCAAAATACCCTTGATAATACACTAAGGAACTTGCAAAATCAATTACTGATAAAAAACATGGCTCATAAATAATATTAATGTCTTTTTCTGCTCCCATAGTAGTAAGTAAGCAAGAACACAATCGTTTGTTGATTAGTCATTATGAAACATGTACGTAATGAAGAAAAAACTAGCATGTAATATATTACGTATTAAGTATTATGACAAAGCTCCAATCAAGTAGCCTAGACAAATTAATTTGACATTTATCGAATACACAAGGCTTTACATTAGCGTTGTTTTGGTTTTATTATTATTAATAATTCATTTATTCATTGTTAAAATGAGTGAAAATGACTCCACAGATGAAATTGTTGAAATTCCACCAGAAATTAGGCAACTAGCAGAACATACCGCCGCGAATTTTCTCCAGGAAAAATCCAACGCGTTAATTCTTGGATTGGCGTATAAAAACAGTCTTTTTCGGAAAATGTGCTATTAGCCTTTTTACTTATGACCTGGGCCATGCTACGAAGTCTTTTAATAGTTAAACATAACTTAATATTGCAAAGTATTACAAATTAAAATCGTTTTTGAAAAGACAATCTGTTGGATTCAGAAGCAAAATATCCAAGATATTAACGACTGCTTAAGTTAATAAGTTTATAGAAGACGTTCACACTCACAAAAATTAAGTGATTCAAATGTAAAAAATCTCTCCGTGTATCAATTTTATTGTTTATTGCAAACTGCTCTAATTATCGGAATAAGTGGAACCTGTCGCAAGCAGGAATTAAAGAATTTGCAAATGAAAGATATTGTTTTGAAGATTTAGGTAACAATTTTTTTGTAAATATTGCCACAAGTAAGTCAACAATTGTTATATCTGGAGCCTTTTATACTGTCTGCAAAAGATACGTAGACATTCATCTTAAACTTAAAGAGACAAACATCAACCAATTTTTCATAAATTACCAAAAAGGGAGATGTACAAAGCAAGTTGCGGAAATTAATAAAATTTGCAATATCCAGAAACATTATTGAAGTTATTGTTTTCGCAGAACCTTGGCGACCCTACTTGTGAATGCTGGTGGGGATTTACTTGCCCCTAAGCGCCATGGAGGATGGCGCTCTTCGGCGGTGGCGAAGGGCTATGTAGATAATTCTCTTTACAATCAGTCTACAACTGCAAATAAAATAATAGGGGCAGTAGCTACAACTTCTGCTTCTCCGGGGCAAAATATAGAACCTTCCACTGAGGAAACATCTATGTACTACTGTTCTATGATAGTTGTAGATGTTTCCTCAGTGGTAAGTTCTTTATTTGATAGAACTTTTATCACATAACGCTATATCTAGCCCATTAATATTGAAACATTTCAAAATTTTCACTATTCATTATAAGTAATTACTGTACTGAAAAATAATGTGTTGGATTATTTAATAATGTTAATTTTAATAAATATAGACTAAAAGACATATTTTTACAGATTACGAAAAAAATGGACTTCCGTTTTTACAGGTCGTAGTTACAGTTATAAAATGGATGGTCGTAAAAAAAGTATAGTATTCATCTGAAGTTGTAAGTCACTTACGTACTCATGGAATTACTTTTTCCACTCGAACATAATATATGACTTACAATTTTCTCGTTATGTAATACACTATTAATCTTCAGAAAATTATGAACATTTTAAACACCTACTTTATTGTGATTTTGTAAGGGCCACGAATCCAAGATTTTGGAGTTCCTACCAAAATACTTTATTATGATGAAACTAGGATAGATGGCTGCAAATGTGCCATTTTTTTGCGTCCATTTATTCCTACACATTCACCTCTGTTTAATAAATCGATATTCCTTAGAAAGTTTCTAAATAATTTAAGATTTAGACTGAAAATATTTGATTGAACCCAAGCAATAAACAGGCCCTTGATAGCATTCCGTCTAATATTAAAAACTCCATTTGTTCTTTAACTACACCTTTGTATGTTATTTTCAATAATTCTCTTCAGAACAGTGTATTTTGGAAACGTAGTTACGTAACTCCTATAATTAAATAAGAATGCAATAAGATAAGGTAAAATATTGCAAAATGCAGAGGTCTTTTATACCAAAACTCTTTGATAAAATTAATTTATTTAAAATTGGATTGAATGACTCATAAAATTATAATTAAGGAACAACATGGTTTCCGAATTAGTAGATCTACAACTGATCATTAATGCTTTGGGAAATAATTGCTCAATGCATACAGCATGTATAGATATTTGCAAGGCTTTCGTTCTTTGTATAAATGGATTAGAATTCGTAATTTTAAAACACTTTATGTTGGTTAATCCAAACTATAGTCACGTTTAATATTATTTTAAAGCTTGAATTTGTCTTTATTTAATTAATAATATGAATAATTTTATTTTCTGCTGCCATTTTGTATAATGGATCTTCCATCAGTGAAGTATTATTATTATTATTATTATTATTCAAGGTCAATTGCCCTATTAGAAATAACCTTGCCTAAATATATTAACTATATAAATAATAATTACGTAAATAATACTCATACGTAATTTGATCAATTTTACGACGAAGAACCCAGTTGTTTTATGTTCACAAATGAGTCATTGAAAAGCTGTTAAGTTTCGTTAACCATTTTATTTTTCTGGAAAAATAGAAGACTTTCAGCACAAAATACGTATAATAAATATAGATAAAAACAAAAGTGTTTGCAGAAATACTATACTTTGATCACATCATTTAAAAATACATTTTTTTTTTATTTTTTATTTTTTATTTGATAATTTTATAATCAATTATAAAATTAGAATAATTGTGAAATAAATAATTTCTACTCTATATGTATGGGCGTCACTATGAAATATATCTTTTAGGAATTTTGTTTTAACCATTTATACTTGTAAGAAGAATAAATCAATTGAAGCTGCGTTTTCTAAAATATATTAGAAACAAACTTAAAAACGTAAACAAATATTAAGCAAGTCCTAAGAAATAAGCAAAAGAGACTTCAGTTCTCGAATTGTAGTATTCTAGAACATCTAAACTTTATTGACGACATTTTCAACAGATAATATTTTTCGTTTAAAATCTTTAGATGTTGTACCTCTTATACATTTAAATATGCTCCATACTTCAGCAGTAATACTACTGTAGATTTTTGATATCTGGATAAAACTGAAAATGCAAGATACTCGTTGTCTAAAAATTTTAAGAATGCTTGATTTATTATTTCCCGAGAATTTTGACAATTATACTAACCCGTTTTCATGAAAGAACATTTTATAAGCCCCGAATGTCAAAAATTAACGAACTATTTAATACTAAAAACAAACTGTACTATTTTTTTATTTTAATTAATCTGTTCTGATCAGATGACATAATATCTTGGATCCAAACCTCTTCAACACAATGTGTAAAAGTGTTTTAAGAAGTGTGCTCGTCTTCTAGCCGTTGGTGTGTTTTTCCGTGTGATCGGATTATGGGCACCTGTCCTTGCATCAGTCAACATGATACGGACTTGGCATCTCCTTGGATGACGATGTGTAATGTTGGTATTTTCAAGATGGCTTCTAGGGTTGCTGTCGGGGTGGTGCTTAGGGCTCCTGTTGTACTGAGACATGCTAGTCTTTGTGTACTGCTCAGGAGTCCTATCGCCCCCTTTTGCTTTGTCCTAGTCCACCACACCACTGCTCCATAGGCTATCATGGGTTTTATCACCCTGGTGTAAAGCCATAGAGTCATTTTAGGGTTTAGTCCCCAATTTTTCCGCAAATTCTGCGACACCTGCCCAATGCCATTGTTGCTGTTTTGGTGGCTTTTGTGATTTGTGGCCTCCATGTCATTTTGGTGTCGAAGGTTACTCCCAGGTACTTTGTCTCCCCTATGAAGGGGTCGTCTTTTTGTAAAGATGGCAATTTGTGTTTTTTGGGGATTGATTGCCAGTCGCTCCTGTTTGCACCAATTGCCTACAATGTTTAGGGCTCTTTGTTCTCGCTCCGAGACACTCCCGCGAACCGGCCCCTGATGACAATGGCTAGATTATTCGCGTACCCTAGGCAGTGGATATCCTCTTTGGACAGTTTTCTTAAAAGGTCATCTACTAGTGTTGCCCATAGCAGTGGAGACATTATGTTACAATAATTATAATGAAATGATTATATTTTATATATTTATGGTATTCTATTTTTTAATTCCGAGTTATATCAGCTATATCATAAAATATTTACTATGAGTAATATTTTATAAACAAAAAATACACGCAAGCCTTAATCAATTTCGCCGAAAATCGTTCTGTTTCATTATTTGTATATACGTTCAATAAATATTTGTCACGATTTGCTGATATGCTCAAGTATTAATGCGAAAAGTATGTTTACAGTGCAACAAAGAGTCACAAACGTAAATATTGATAAAAACGCGAGTTGGATTGAAATACTATACTCTATATGTTTGCTTTTTAAATTATTATATTGCTTTTTATTTATTTTAAACAGTTCAAAATTTTATCATATACTAAAAATGATCTTCTTGATCAATCAAAATATTAATGATCAATAAACTCAAATTTAAAATTTAACAAAGTTTACTTTTGCAGTACACTAAAAAATAAATAAAATAAAGTATTTGTAATTTCTTTTTTGAATAAGTCTGTTATTCACATTATTTTAGAGTTTGTAATTATTTCAACAATTGTTTCTTTTAGATAGAGATAAACATCTTTATTGAAGGTAGTCTTACAATAATACGGCATAACAATGTGTATGCTGCTTCTCTTCTTTATCATTGGCCATCGATCGAGGGTCTTTCCGCAAGTCATCGTTCGTCAGTGAATGTCGTTGTCAGTTGATTCAAGATGAAATAAATTGTGTAGTTTTAGGTGGTACATTAGTATTGCGAGAAATACAGAGATGATTTAGGATTCTGTTTTTATTTTGCATTACATTAAAATCAATACATAAATATTTGTAAATTAAGAGATATTAAGTTTTTCCGTAGGAAACTTACCAATTGGGCTAAAAGTTGCATTCATTTAATAAGTTATTTGCTTACATATTGTTTTTAATATATCTCGACATTATGCTTATTTAAGAAGTGTAAAAACAATTAATTTATTTTTATAAAAGGTGCATAATTACTAAGAATTGGGTATATTGTACATAGAAGATACATTTTGGATGAAGAATATATTATTGTTTACATACGCATGTATCATTCTCAATTAAATATCGAAATATTTCATTAATAAAATAACAAACAAAAAATTAATTATTCAAACCGCAGGCTATATCGAGTTATTTAGTCATAGGAAATGTGGAGATTATCATTACGTTCAATCTGGCATCTAAAATCGAATTAAAGGTTCCAATAAATTTGTCTTGAAGGTGAAATTGGATTATATACGTTAAAAGTTCTTTCTATATAATTTCTTTTTACATACTTGATTCCATTTAGGTGATCAATATCAATAAATTGCGAAGAAATAAATTCTAATGTGTATACATAATTTAATTAATATTCTCTTTATGTAATTCCAAATACAGAGGAAATATATTTAATAGGCAGTTTCTCTAATGTACTTTCGGGCAATATTGTTTCTAATATGTGTTTGTTTTGCCCATAATGACTGATGACTTCACTTAGATATTAACTCAATTCATAAAAGTCATTTATTAATTCATAAAATTAAATTAAACAGGAAAATGAATCATTGCGTTGGTAGCATAGTAATTAAGTACATTCACAATTATTACTTTCCCTATATACGTAGTATATATAGGGGGAGTATTGTTTTCGTGATTTTTTTTTGAAAATTTTTTTTGCGGAAATATCCGTTTTGGGGTCCCCTGAACCCAAAAAACTAATTTCTAGAAAAAAAAAATTTGTGTCTGTGTGTGTGTGTGTGTGTCTGTCTGTCTGTCGGTGGGTGCTGTATCTCAAAAACGAATTATCTGTTCGAGATGAAACTTCAAACTTAAGGTTTTGTCGTTATAAACTGGAACTGAAAAGCTTTTGGTGAACATTCATAAACCGGAAGTGCTTGTTTACTCGAGGCGTTTTTTGGTTTTTTGGTAATATTTTTCTAAATATGGGAAATTTGAAAAGACGCTTTCAACAAAAGTTAAAGAGAATAAAAAACTGAACAAGTTTTACCCGAACATATTTTTCATAAAATTCTTCACTTTTGAGAAAAAAAATAAAAATTGAAAATTTTGACATTCTTTGCCAATTTCTAATAAACTATTGGAGTTAGATGAAACTTATATTAGAAATAATTGTAGAGAATTAAAAAATGAACAAATTATTAAGAATAACATTTTTGCGTAAACCTCATAGTTTTCGCGTAATATATAGGGAAAGTACTATGATGGCCACATCACCATTTATTACTTTCCCTATATAGTATATATAGGGGGAGTATTTTTTTTTTGAAAAATTTTTTTTGCGGAAATATCCGTTTTGGGGTACCCTGAACCCAAAACACTAATTTCTGGAAAAAAATTTTTTGTGTCTGGATGTGTGTCTGTCTGTCTGTCTGTGTGTCTGTCGGTGGGCGCTGTATCTCAAAAACGAATAATCTGTTTGAGATGAAACTTCAAACTTAAGGTTTTATCGTTAAAAACTGGAGCTGAAAAGCTTTTGGTAAACATTCATAGACCGGAAGTGGATGTTTACTCGAGGCATTTTTTTGTTTTTTCGTTTTATTTTTCTAGATATGAAAAATTTAAAAAAATGGTTCAAACAAAAGTTAAAGGTAATAAAAAACTGAACAAGTTTTACTCGAACATATTTTTCATAAAATTCTTAACTTTTGAGAAAAAAAATTAAAATTGAAAATTTTGACATTTTTTGCCAATTGCTAATAAACTATTGGAGATAGATAAAATTCATATAACAAATAATTGTAGCGAATTAAAAAGTGCACAAATTATTAAGGATAACATTTTTGCCTAAACTTCATAGTTTTCGAGAAAAATATAGGGAAAGTACTATGATGGCCACATCACCATTTTTACTTTCCCTATACACGTAGTATATAGGGGGAGTATTGTTTTCGTGATTTTTTTTTCAAAAATTTTTTTTGCGGAAATATCCGTTTTGGGTCCCCCTGAGTCCATTGCACTGATTTCTGGAAAAAAAAAATCTGTGTCTGTGTGTGTGTGTGTGTGTGTGTGTGTCTGTCTGTCTGTCTGTCGGTGGGCACTGTATCTCAAAAACGAATGATCCGAATGGCATGAAACTTTAAACTTAAGGTTTTATCGTTAAAAACTGGAGCTGAAAAGCTTTTGGTAAATATTCATAAACCGGAAGTGGATGTTTACTCGAAGCGTTTTTTTGTTTTTTCGTGATATTTTTCTAAATATGAAAAACTTTAAAAAACGATTCAAACAAAAGTTAAAGGGAATAAATAACTGAATAAGTTTTATTCAAACATGTTTTTCATAAATTTTTTAACTTTTGAGAAAAAAAATAAATATTGAAAATTTTGACATTTTTTGACAATTGCTAATAAACTATTGGAGTTACATAAAATTTATATCTGAAATAATTGTAGATAATTCAAAAATGAACAAATTATTAAGAATAATATTTTTGCGTAAACCTCATAGTTTTCAAGAAAAATATAGGGAAAGTACTATGATGGCCACATCACCATTTTATATATATTTGTTTTTAGTCTGATAAACTGCTAGTTTCTTTAGAATTTAAAATCCAACTCAAAATACAATGAACGCTAATTTTTCCAAATATTTTATTAAAGGTTATTTTATTTACTTTTTACAGTGTGGGTAGAATTGGTATCAAATTACGTAGTAATATATGTATTTTGAATTTTATTATGTAAATACAATGGACAAATAAATACTGACTAACTAATATACAACACAATACTTTCACTTAATAAAATTTTGACTGCACGTGGAAACACGTGGAAAGGCTTGAGTTCCCTTATCATCGCAACAATAATTCACCTCACAGAGTCCATATTTCCCAAACTGCAATCCCTCCCTCAGTTTCCGTTAAGTACTTGGGCATAACCATAGATCAAAAAATGATTTATTTGCCATAACAAATAGCAAAATTACTTCTAGGGCAAAATGCTTTAGAAGTTTAAGTTACAAAAATAGTGATATCAACACAAGAACAGCCGTAAAAATTTATAAGATGATCTGCCGCCCTCTTCTTGACTATGGTTGTGCCCTCTATTCCAACCCCAGCAGTCCAACCTCCCGTAATATTAAAGTTAGCGAGCGAGCATCCCTTCATACCCTAACATAACTCCGCCATCCTCTTAATCCTCTACAAAATCCCTCCAATCAGCTCCTCTAAGGTACTACTTTAGTTATCCCCATCCTAGAACGTCTTCGGTTCCTACCAGAAAAATTCTCCTAAAATCCTTTTATATTCCACATACTATCCTTATATTGTCTTCCTAGAACTCCTAGTATAAACCCTAAATTCAAAAATCCTAATTCAACCATATCTGATTTCATTTCATCGTTTCATCGATCTACTGACGCCATATGACTGGACAAAACAATCTAGTCGATAGCCTTTTGACACATTAACACATTAACACCTCATTCATTACTCATCATTTTAATGTAAATATGTACAAAATTTGTCAATAAATATATGTTTCTACTGTGATCTTCAACTCTTGCCTAATCTTGTTTCGATGACACTGCTGCCACATAACGTCTCTTTGATGGAGGTTATTGCACCATTATCTTGCCAAGTTTGGCTTATTTTCCTCGGAAGAGAGGATTTCAATTGGGTATGTTATGTCATATTTATAATTGTTATCACAGAAACGTGGTTAAAATCACCGATTAATTTCAGTATTCTATTATTGTTCAGCTTAAGGCTTTCAAAATTGACTCCACTATAAACAACAGGCTAGAATTTATATGCCTTAAAATAATTACCTCTTCTTCTAACTACATATCAATATAGTAAATATTTATAGAACACCAATGATGAAAATTAGGATACGCCAAATACTATTGCTACCACCCGCTATGGAATTTTTGTTTTCTCTGACTCAGTTCTAAGTTCGTATAGGTCCCAGATGACCTTAGCTTGTGTGTTATTGGTAACGGCAGTCCAATAAGATTTTCTGAACGTAATCATCCTTTAGTAGTAAATCTAACAAATGTATCGCAGATTTGGAATTTTAACAATCCTGGGAAGCAACTGATGATATACTAAGAACTGATAACTACCCCATAATAACAAATATAGCAATTAATATTTTAATAAAGTTACACTTTTGATAGAACAAGAGCATAATAGGTTTGTACAAATTACTATACTTGTTGTATTCGAAGTTTTTATTAAGGATGAAACTGCTAATAAGTCTAAATAAACCTTTTAACAAATAGTGTATTGGACAATAACAACAATGGGAGGAGAAACAATATAGCTCTAACAGTTTTTAGGTGGAATGGGACCAAGGCTGACTAAAGTCAGTATTAAGCAGACATACATCATTACCTGTATACACTACATGGTACTCCAGATAACTAGCAACTAATGGAAAGCTTTACCAATGCTGACTAGAAAAAACCTTTCTACTCACAGAGCTCATAGACAATCACAAATATGTTGAGATGATGTTCTAATTGGATCAAACTCGTCCCAGCAATATATAAGCTAAGTTCGTCGAATAAAAATGTTCTATCTTGCAATCGAACAACAGCTTCTACTAAGCATCAGAAATTCATCAGGTAAATCTAAAGGAAATTATCACATTTCTTATAAAATGTTATCCTAAAATATATCCTTATATTTATGTATCATTAAAACATCCGAAAGACTAATGAAATCAAGATTGAACTGGTTTATTGAAAATAATTCGAATCTCAAATCAACCTATATGACTTTAGTGATGGTCGAGTTACTACAGTAATACTGACCTGTTTTTTTGATACAAATTCTACCAAAAAGGGTACCATCTTGCCTTATTTGTAGCTTAAGAAAGTGTTGATCTAAATTCTTCGGAATAAGCTCATAAATGTAGTATCACCCACAGTGTGTAATATCAACAAACTGCAGTTTCTAATTCTAAGATGTGTTTCAAAGTAATGGCTTCCATCATCAATCACATTATAAGTATGGGTGTACTTTTAAAAATTGCAAATAAAATAGTATTTCTTTAACAGACAAATTTATATTAAAACCAGTTAGAGTAGATTGTCTGGGCCTGTAATCACTTCATAGGGTTTGTCCCAGGGGTCTGTGCTGGTGCCCATGGTATTTAATATTTATATATAATCTCTTCAGAAAATATATATATAGTGCTTGCAATGTACAGACGATTTTTGTTTAGATTTTTACATGCTTAATTTAAACAAAAAAATGTCTGTTAATGTACAGACAATTTTTTGACAATGACAAGCACATAAAATATATGCTGAATATATTATGTACATCAGTTGTATAAATATTATATTGCCCTTTGAATAGAATTAATAAAAGTAAAACAATTATTGAGAGATTCCATTCCTGGGCCCGTAACAATGGATTTGATATATAGCCAACCAAGTCATTAATAATTAATTTAAACATTCAAATCAATTTCTAGAACAACTTAATTTAATTTTAGTTGCATCCCTATTGTTTGCTCCATTATATACTTTGGGGTAATATTAAATTTTTAAAAAAACTCATTTGTAAACTGATGATATCACGAGATATAATAACAAATATTGTTCCGAACAACGGTAGCGACAAATTGATGAAGGTTGTATTTTCTATTCTCAAGTGTGCAAGAAATTACTTAAAGTAATAAATCGAGTTGACACGGAAATTTGTTCTACAACTAAAGGCACTCACATCTTTATTTATTATAACAGAGCTGACCTGATTATATATAATTCCTTCCAAGATACTGTACACTCAATAACATGAACCAGCTTAACTATAGTTGCATCACAACTAAACCTACATCATTCCCGGGCACAGCTCGAAATCTAGCAAATATTTGAAGATTTTGGCGGAATGCACTGAAAACTACAGACATTAGGGCATCATATTTACTGACGGCTCCAAATTGGATAGATATGTTTGCTATTTCTGATATAACAGCAATTCCGTGATGCAAAAACTACAAACCGCTGCTACCATATACACCGCAGATTACTATTCATTATTGTATAGGCGGGCATTAAATTTTACTGACAATCTAGCATGCATTAGAGAATATAAATCCACCAGCGAATTAGGAACCCACTTCTTATAGTTATTAAGTGTGAACTACAGACCGTTAACCGAAAATGACACATAATGTGGGCCAAGACCCACAATCACATACAGGGGAATAAGATAGCTGACAAATAAGCTAAAAGCGCTACTAATCCGTCAAATGCACAGTGCAATTTAGCCATCCCATACAGTGGATTTTCATATTTTTCATTACATTTTCGTACATTCACGAAGAAATGGAAAAACTACTTGACTGCCAAAGTCTTCCACATACAAACTATAAACTATTACATAATAAACTGACTAGGGAAATTGTGTACCTAAATACAAATACTGTTTCAAAATTCCTTTCGTCTACTCACTATCGGCTTATGACTATACGAGGGCGAAAACGGCCATGGAAATTCAAAATATTTTGCTAGAGGTTCATGGTGGATCTACTCCATCATTTTCGACCATCAGCTTCTAGATGAGCGAGTTTAAACGTGACCGCACAAACACAAGTGACGAACCACGCAGTGGACGCCCAAAACCGCTTCCAACGATGAAATAGTAGACAATATTCGTAGTGTTTTGTTAGCCGATCGCCGATTATAGCTGATAGAGATAGCAGAGACAACAGGCATCTCAGAAGAACGCGTTGGCCATATCCTACACGAAACTTTTGGAATGAAAAAGCTTTCGGCGGGTTGGGTACCGCGTCTGCTCACACCGCGCCGGAGCAAAAACGGCGACCGTTTCGGAGGTGTGTCTGGCCAGGATTCAACGCAATCCAAAGGATTTCTTCATGCGTTTCGTAACCGTAGATGAGACTTGGATCCACCACTACATACCGGAGACAAACAAACAGTCCAAACAGTGGACTTTTCCGGGCAAAGCAGCTCCGAAGAAAGCAAAGACTGTTCCATCAGCCGGGAAGGTCATGGCCATTTTTGGGGTATCCCAAGGTACGATCCTCATCGACTATCTGCAGAAGGGAAGGACGATCACGGGGCAATACTACAACGATTTATTGACTTCATTCATCCGGCATTGTCGTGTCCAAATTGATGAGTTACGCTACGAATTAATCTCTCATCCTCCATATTCACCAGACCTAGCTCCCAGTGACTTTTTCCTATTCCCAAACCTGAAAAAATCGCTGTCAGGAAAGAGATTTTCCTCAAATGAGATCATCGCCGCTACAGATGGTTATTTTGCAGACCTCGAAACATCCTATGTGTATTGATCTTCGAGGAGACTACATAAAAAAAATCACCTCAATACCGTATTTTTCTTGTCGATTCCGGAAACATTTCAGGGCGCCCTCGTATAGCATTTTTCCTTCAAATTTATGTCATATTAATCTCCACTTTACATATGTGAAATGTATGGTTATATTATTCTATATATTTGGAATACTTTAATAACATAGCCAACATAAAACCTATATACATTTAATTACGAATATTAATATACTATTACATACATCAAAATTAATTATTTTTTAAGTAGGAATGATTCATTTTGAAACCATTACTTCGCTATTTAAGAGAGACAAACATCTTTATTTATTATTGAATACATTCGTTATTTACAATATAATCGTAATTGATTTTTATTACGGCTATAGACCCATGGTCTTTCTGCCATCGCTATTTAATTAATTTAGATAATTAGGTTATACGATGTCCTTGGCAGAATATTTGACTCACTGCACTGCAATTAAGACTAAAGCATCCACGTGTCTAATAAAAATAATAGGTAGAAGTAGGTCGATACAGAGGGTGCCTAAGTCACAATTAAACCCACCAGGCTTTATAAACAAAATTTACAAAACTTAAAACCTTTAGAAGAAAAGGTAAAAAATTTCTTGTATTAAACATTTGCTACAACACGGTAACGATCGGTATATTCATATTTTGCTTTCTTTGTGGTAATGATACTATCATATTACGTATACTCAAAGATATTAAACACCAAGAAGGCAGAATCTTTTTGATACAAAAATGAACAAAAATACTTTTTTTCACTAGTTTTAATGTCACAACATGTATTATATTGTATAAAAGGGGTTTCCCGTATATAATAATAAATAAATTAAAAAAATAGATATGTTTTCATTAATAATGGGTTGGCCCGCCCCTTTTGTTTACACACTTGCCTACTATTCATGATATAGAACCTAACAGGTGGTTGAAAATCTCTTAAAGCATTTTACCCAAACAACCTGTATTTTGTGCTGAAGATCTTGCAATGTCTGTGAACGATGCTATAAGTTCTTTTAGTCTTCTCCCCAAAATATCCTATATATGATAAATGGGCGAGTATCAGGAGATTGGGGTAAGTGGGCCAGGATATTAATATTATTCGCTGCAAATTAATCTATGGAAATTCCCCACGTCTTCGTCTGATCTCATATTGCCATCACTATCCCCAAACAGAACCGGGATTCATCACTAGGTCACTCTAGGTTCCAGTACAGTCGCAACCTACACCACTCCAAACGTTGTTGTCGGTAATACAAGATTTGGCTGATAGGATTGCAATACCAAAAATTCTGATTATACGGTAAACCGTTTGAAGGGTTGCAGAATGACCTTCGTTAGCTAACCATAGATCCGAAATTGATCTGGTACGGGAAGATCAGTCTCTTGTTGCCATAAATCAAAGATGCCAGTCTTGAACCTCATTTATTCTTCTTTATCCCCAGGTGGCCCCTTTTCCAACGTTCTGATCCTCTCTTACGCATGCCTGATAACAACGCATTACGATTGATTGATTTAGGTTAAGACGATTAGCAATTTCTCTAATCTAAAAAGCACTTTCCCGCTGTCGAATTCGCTTGATTGGCGGTAATTTTCACGTTGGCGCACTCCAAGCATAATCATACTTTTAAAACAAACTATAAAAAGCGACAATAGCAAAGAACCGAACACAATTTCGGAAAAATAATTACCTGATTAACAATTAACATTGTTAGGAAAAAACTAAAAGACCTGTCAAATTACCACTTGATCTATATAAATAAAATTTGATTTCCATGTCATGGTGTATATTTTAACAATAATAATTAATAACATATCATAGAATTACTAGTTTGTAAGGATGCTTGTTTAAATGATAATAATTACAACTTGATATATTTTTTTACAAATTTTCATATAATTTTGCAACTGAAGAAGATAGTAAATTTTTACTAGGCAAAATTTGTTAAGAAAAATTAGTTTTTATCAAATATATAAAGTATAAATTTCTTTTCTGGAGAAAGAAAGCTTAACGTAATAATATTTTAAAAGACTAAGTAAAAAGTTTATATTTTTGTAAGTTAATCAGTTAATTCCATTACTGTTCCTTCTTTTATCGGTCGTATTATAAGTTTTGGTGATGTAAGTAAGGAATGTAAATTTATTAATATATTTTGTATTTTAATGTTTACAATTTTAATAAAGAAACAAGATTATTAATATCTTTGATTCTTGAGACATCTACATCGTTATACATTTAGTAGTATAGAATGAAAACACTTTATAACTTAATTTGAGTGTTTCTGCACCGCAATTTTACGTTATTATCATACAATGTAAAAACTACAAAACCAACTAACAGTTAAAACAACTTCTCCTCGTACTAAAGCAACGACAGGTATTGAATTACATAACTGTTGATTGTCGTTACAATTATTTTCATAATACTGCGCGTGTAAATCAATATTTAATCTATACTTTAAAACTTGTTTTCATCATTTCATAAAACGAAAATTAAATCCAGTTATATAAATAAGTTATAAAGTGTTTTCATTGTATAAGTTTATTATACTATATTATATTTTTTTATTTAAAAAGTAACTGCTTTTCTTGAATTATTATATCTATGTTTAATATTTGAAATGAAATGAAATTAATTACACTATTAGATTAATTATTAAAAATACTTCTAAAACTTTAAGCATAAAAATGTAATGCCAGGGATTGTATTTTTTATTTTGCAAATTTAAATCATTCGTATATAATCATGCTCTACTAATATACTGGGATATAACTGGTTCGCAAAAATTATATAGAACTACTAAATCTTAATATAAGTAAAGAAGATAAAATCAAAATTTATTTCAATTTTAAAACACGTCAGAATTCACTAAGCGTGATTGTTACTACAGTATAATCAGGTGCAAGAACCTCCAGTAATTACAAATGTGAATAATTCATGGGCTCGTGTAATGAAATAAATTATAATAAACATTGCAAATTTACAAGTGAAACACGACCATTATTGTTAATTGTGGGTGCAACTGCATTCTCGATTCATTCAATTCATAATTACGTGGAATATAGAACAAACTACGAAAATACCTAGAGTGACTTCAAATTCTATTTAGCTACCAACAAAACAAAAAATTAATTTTGAGATTTTTATTCACATATGTGAAATAATTTTATTTAATTCATATGAATTTATTTTTAAGCACTTGCAAACAAACAATTGGCATATAATTTCATTAATTGTTTTAAGGATATAACCAGTTTATTATAAAGAAAGACATAAATATAATACATAATATACGGGGTGTTTTTTTCGATGTTCTCTATGGGGATCTCGGAAATTATAAGATATAGAGAAACGGTTAAATGGGGAAACAGTTTTTTTTATCTGTTATAATAACGAAGATATATTGATTTCAAAAAAATTGACACTTTTTACTTTTTTCAAAATTTCTAGTTATCCTTGACTTTTTTTAAACTATGAAAGTGAAATTTAATTCGTCTTGTAAATCTACACATTTTCCCCATTTAACCGACTTTTTTGAAAACTATGAAAGTGGAATTTAATTCGTCTCGTAAATCTACACTTTTTTCCCCATTTAACCGTTTCTCTATCTCTTATAGTTCCCGAGATCCCCATAGAGAACATCGAAAAAACTCACCCTGTATATTATATATAAGAACGGTTCTTCGTTCTTCACCTCGAGATCCTGGATAGATCCCTGACCAGGTTAATCATATTGAGGGATATTTGGTTGTTTTATCTAATATTGTGTCGAATTGTGTTACTCTATTTTATTATTTAGAATTAGTTTTTTAAGGTTTAGTTTAAAAGGTATTAAGTTTAATTTTTTATATATATCGGTAGTGCATTGTATTGATTAATTGATGCTGTCGTTAAGTTTTGTGAATATTTTTGTGTCCTGTATCTCCCAGTTCTTAGCATGGATTTTCTTCTTGTTTCATAGTTGTGTATTTGTTTATTTAGAATTAACTTTATGTTTGTTTTTATGCATTTGTGTTTTATTTTATTTATATGTGTAATACATTTTTTAGTGTGATTAGGTTTTTTATATTTAATTCATTTGTTTGCTTGTGTACTTCTTCAGTTGGTGTTCTTTGATTTAGTTTGTATAGTATTTTTAGTACTTTATTTTGTTGTATTTGCAGACGTTGTAGGTTTTTCTGAGTTGTATTTCCCCATATTGATATTAGGTATGTGTTTTTCGCAACAAATAGGCTATCGAAGAGTTGTTTTCTTGTCCAGTTTGTTAAATATGGGTTGATTATTGCGGCTATTGTTTTACAGTTATTTTATATAAGTTTTTGAATATGTCTGTCTCAAATTGTTTTGTATTCAATCCTAGATATGTAATTGTTTTGGTTTCGTTTATTTTCGTGTTTTTTATACGTTGTATAGTCTTTTTTTTTATTTTTAAGTGTATATACCTCGTTTTGTGTTCGTTTATTGTGAGAATATTTTTTTGTGTACCATGTTTCTAATTTCTTCATGTCTGCATTTAATTGATCTTGCAGTTGTTGTGGGTTTTTCGCTGAATATAAAATGCACGTATCATCCGCGTAAATGTATAATTTGCCTGTTAGATTGTTTGTAGTATGTACAAAATTGGTGGTATAATTCCTCCATGGGGAATTTCGTATTCTACTTCTATGGTCTTACTGTTTGTGTTGTTAATTCAAGTAATTTGTTAACTTTTTAGTATATAGGTTTTTAGTAAGTTTGATGCTTCGTATATTATCCTTATTGCTTCATTTTTTTATTAGCTTTTCTTTCAAGATCAAATTGTTTTTGCATATCAACAAAAATGGCCACAGTCGGTTATATTTTGTCTTTGATGTCATTAATACATTCATGAATAGCTGATGTTGTGCCTGCTAGTTTTTGAAATGCATATTGCTGTTTATTGATGATGTTGTATTTGTTTAGGTGATCGCTTATCCTGTTGTGTATTACTTTTCCTAAGATTTTATTTAATGTTAATAAAAGCGTTATGGGTTATATCGTTTTCAGGTTTGGTATTATCTTCTTTTTTATATATGGGTTTTATTATTATATTTCTTTCTCATTTAAATTATACTCCTATGTCTTATGATATTTATTATTATATTAATTGGAATTTAGCATGTTGTATTGTACTCTTATTTGGTATAGTATTGTTGTGGTCCTGTCAAGTCACAAACGCGCAGGCTATTCCTGCAAGGTGGGTACCACAATTATAGAAATTAAATGTATGTAACAAAAAGTGTCAAATCTGCCCAGTTGGAGAGAAAGAAACATGTATAACTTGATTTCATCACTAATCTAGTGAATTGAAACTTAAGATGCTCTTTGTCTGTAGGATAAATATGGTCCTAGTGAGGTGTGTTAGCTCTTGTGAACTGCAACCTAACAGATCTATTGTTCTATACTCTTTGTCTAATTGATGTTGCCATAGTAATTATGTCGCAGACAGATACTCTCTACCAAAATGTCATTTATGTTTTTACATTTTAAAATATATTAATTACTTCGACTATGGTTTTTACTTTGGCTCTGGAAAATCGTTTCGAACAACTTTTTTTCCTCTTACACGTCGTAAATTGCTCGAATTAAAAACAATCAATTTACTGATCATAAGACATTTTAAACGACTTGTTCTAAAAGTAAACTCAATGTAAAAATTAAAAGACATACCAATGTGGGGAGTTATGGATTGGTGAGGCTGTTACTTGTTGAAATGTTGTCTTTGATTTCATCTACCTGACGAAGCCACTGTGTGTTGAAACATTGTCATAGAATAATAAAACGGCTTGAAACCACATACTGTGTCAGTATTTTATTAAGCAGAAGATCTGATTAATGTATGAAAACTTAGGGTTAAGTGAAAAATTATTTGAAAGAGTAAACCCTGCTCAGGATTCTTATTACTCAAATAATAATGTATAATGTATAATATGTGCATTATTTTTTGAGTTATTATATTGTTTACATGTTTCCCTTTGAAATATATAATATATAAGAATACTAAATGAATAATAAAGAAATATATTTTATTATAATAATACACATTTTTATTGACAAACTATACATATTTACATTTGAATAATGAATAATGGATGATGTGTTAGTGAGTTAGTTCGTCAAAAGGCTATCGACCAGAGGTCTTTCTGCCTTGTTTTGTCCGGTCATATGGCGTCAGTCGTTAATGCGTAGATGGATGAAACGATGAGATGAAATCAAATATGGTTGAATTAGGATTTTTAAATTTGGGGTTTACACTAGGATTTCTAGGAATACAATATAAGGATAATATGTGAAAGTTGAAAGGATTTTTGGAGAATTTTTCTGATAGGAATCGAAGACGTTCTAGGATGGGGATAACTAAAGTGGTATCATAGAGGAGCTGGTTAGAAGGATTGTGTAAGGGATTAAGAGGATGACGGAGTTTTGTTAGGGTACGGAGGGATATATTTTATATTTTCTTAAACAATAAAGATATTTTTTATTTCGAAATATTTTACTTGAAAAATAAATTTGATTAATAGGTAATTAATTAAAACACTTGGTTTGTTTCACTAAATAAGTGTTTTAATTAATTAACTATTGTTCCACAATGTTTCACCACGAGGTAAATGAGAAAATCATTCATGAAAAAAATTTGAATATTTTTTTTTCTCATATTAACTAAAATTAAGTTTTAAATTTCAGCGTCGATTTTGATTTTTAAATTGTGAAATATTTAATTTTTCTAAACTCTACTAGGATTTAAATTTTAGATAATTATCTCTTTATTTTATTTTTTTAATATTAAAATTTATAACTTTTGGGAATTTTATATACATAGTATTTTTTACTAGCATATTTTTTATATGTTTGTTCGTTTCTTGTTTTCTTTTTTATTGCTTTTACATTTTGATTTTATTTCTAGAAAATTTTATAAATCTTATTTATTTTAAAAACTCTGCTAGATTTATTAACATTGCTTGCTTTTAATATCTATTTATTACATTCCCTGCACGGGAAAGTATTATAATGGTAATATTTTATTTAAAAAATAAAAGAAATATCCATTTGAGATCCCTAAATTCTATTGACAATATTTACTAAATGTCCCCCTTTATAGGAAGAAATTAGGTTTATTTTACCTAAAAAAATTGGGATACATTTAAAAGTTTAAAAGCTGAGTTCGTGTATGATGAAACAGTGAAGGAAAGGACCTACAGGTTAGAGTGGAAGAGCATTCTTCAAGAGTGAATTCCGCCTTTCAGTTTGCTATCTAAATTGTTCGTATATTTTTGTTTAATCTTATATGAATTGTATTTGTAAAGCAAGTTTGATAAAGTACTTATAAATAAATAAATAAATTGAAACATTTTTTTGGAAAATATGTTTATATGTGTGTATGCTATATGTTGGTGATCTATCTCAAAAATAGCTATAGATTATTTCATTTTTCGACGGAAAAATATTGAATCCAATAACATTATTAGACAAAATAACTTTAAAATTAAAAAAATCGAAATATTTCCTAAATCTACAACAATGAGTCATATTAAGACTACAAAACGAATCACTTCTAGAACTAATTTTATTTCTGACAAAAGTTCATCTCTTAATAATTAAAATTTTTAAAAGCTTTGAGGTATATACAACGTGTCCACGTAAGTATACAACATATGGGAAACTTTCTTATTATTAATTTCTCAGAAAATTTTATTCTTTATAAAAGTTAGTGCTTGATTTTAAACATACAAAAAGACAAAACAAATGACATTCGACGCTATATTAGCAAGATAATTAACAATTTTTATAACTTTTGTAATTTTTAAGCGAATTTTATCAAGTATTCTTAGTTTTGACATATCTATAATTAATATTTATTATTAACAAATAATTAATTAGTAATTTATTAAGAGTTATTTTCTCCTAAATTATGGCAGAGTGATTGACTTTACAAGACAGAGCAGAGTTGGTGTTAATATGTGTCGATAACTATAAAACCTGCAGAGAAGCAGCTGAAATGTTTAACGGCAGACACCCCGAAAAGAGAATCAGTTATTCACAAGTGTCAAGAATTCTAAAGCAATTTAAAATAACCGGAAAATTGAATTGCATTTTAAAAAAGAACGTACTAAACCAGTGAGAAATGTGGAGAATTCGTTGTTAATGTTACAAAGCGTGGTTGAAAATCCTCAAATATCTGTTAGAAAATGCGCCAGGAGTTTAGGATTGGAAAAGTCAACAGTACATAAGGTACTAGCGGCGAATATGTTTAAAGCCTTTAAACCAAGATATGTTCAAACTTTGCAACAGCATGATTACGACAATCGTTCTGAATTTTATTTCATGGTACAAGGTGAAATAAAAATTGATAGAACATTTCCTAAGAAGATCATGTTTACGGATGAAGCTACATTTACTACAAATGGTGTAGTTTCATCACAAAACTGCAGTTGGTGGTCAACAGTAAATCCAGCATTCCGAATTATCTGCAAAAATCAATATTCTCAAAAAATAAATGTTTGGTGTGGAATTTTGAACAGAAATATTATAGGGCCCTATTACGACAAATTTTAAATTAAGAAAGATATTTAGAATTTTTAAATATGGAATTGGAAAATGAATTTGACATGTTACCTTTGGCTACAAGAAATTCTATTTGGTTTATGCAGGATGGGACACCTGCACATAGTGCTCGTGTCGTAGTTGAATATTTAAATGAACAATTTAATGAGAAATGGATTTGAAGATATTCAAGATTTCCACGGCCTGCTCGCTCACCCGATCTAAATCTACTTGATTACTTACCCCCCATAGGTAAAAAATCAGAGTTTATTCTGAGAGCCATTTTGGAAATTTAGAGGATTTGGAAAATAAAATTAGAAATGGTATTAGATATTTAAATAATCATCCCAATATTCTTGAAAATATAATTAGAGATTTTAACAGAAGAACAAATTTATGTATTGGGAGGGAAGGGGATCACATCGAGTGATTGTTGTTCAATTAATAATATCGTTAAGGTTGTTAATTTTAAAGAAATTAAATTTTTTTGTTGATTAAAACCGTATGTCATTTGTTTTATCTTTTTTGTATGTTTAAGATCAAGCACCAACTTTTATAAAGAATACAATTTTCTGAGAAATTAATAATAAAAAAGTTACATGTATTCTTAAAAATATCGTTCTAATTTTACATATCAAATTTAGTATCAATTTATCATATCACTGAATTTGTTATTAAGTAATGTTTGAATTTATTTTAGTATAAAGTACTATATTTTTAATAAAAATTACCTATTTATGAAACCCTTTACTGAATCAAAAGATGATTACTTCTGCAAAAGAAAATAAATATATAATAACATAGATTTGTTTTGTTTTTATTGATTCTTATTATCAACATTAAAAAAAACTATATTTTATTGTATTTTCCTACAATGTTATAATGATATACCTAAACACCTTTTACAAAAAATGTAAATATTTTTACATAAAATATTTAAGAAAATACAACATATAATTAATGAAAAATAATTGTAATTGCTCATTAAGTCTTAAAATCGCTCCTTAATATTTTACTAAAAATAAAATTTCTTGAATTTTGGAGGCGTTCACTTTGCGTTATATTTTCACTTTTTTAAATAAAAAACAGTTAAATTTCTAGGTAATTTAGGTTAAAGAAAGCAAGTTTTCGAACAGAAATAATGTTTTTGAAGAGTAAATAAATGAATATTATAAAAAAAAATTGATCACTAGTAAATTTTGTACCAGAATGAACAGCTTCTCAAGTGCCTAATCGGCTATTGGTTTTCTTAAGATACATATGTTTTACTGTCATATATAATTTATTTTATAGTATTAAAGATATTTATGGTAAAATAACAATTCATAAAACTATGAATACTATATTATTATATCCCTCCACATGTTAAATGGCTACTAATAATATATAACAAATAACGTTATTTTAAATTCTATGTGTTTCATGAATGATTTTCTCATTTCCTCGTGGTGAAACATTGTGGAATAATAGGTAATTTATTAAAAATACTTGGTTTGTTTCACTAAATTTTATATTCACTCGACCAGTTTCGCCTTTTACAGCATTTTCAAGACTCTTCAAAAATATTAAATTATTTTATTATTCTATTGCGTGATTTTAAATATTTAATATGCACCTCATGATATTAAAACTAAGAAGTAGTAGCTAGATAAATGTATCTTATTTTTTATTCAAGAAATTTATTTATATATTGAATCTACTGATTAGAAAATTGTTTAAATTATGAATAATAGTTACGAATACATTTTTTTCCAAATAACTTATTATTTATCAACGGTAATATTTTTATATAAAACAAAGGTTTTTGATAAAATATTTAACGTTATATTATTAATATCCAATAATCTTTAATTTTTTATATTTAATAAAACTTTGATACGCCGACAATTATCATTTTAAAATTTCGTAACCTTCAATGCAATTGAAATGATAAAGATGAAATAATTTAAATCAAGTTAACAGCTGTTACAGTTTTAATTAACAACATATTTTAGATTTTACGGAATTTCACGAATATTGTGTTAGTGTAAATGATGAGTTAACCAAATGTTGTACATGGTGATAATGCATTTTCAAATATTTTAAATAATCTGTGTGTGACATAAGTATCATATGTGATCTTCAAGGTCCAGTAAGGAGGCCAAGAGCCGGCGAGGAACGAAGAGCCGGCCGGCAAGGCATGGTCACAGGACGACCGTTGCGCCTCGCGATTAAAGTTAGGTTAGGGCAAAAGCCGGCGTGAAATCTAGCCAATGGGAACGCCGCGTTCGTTTTATGCCCATATATGGTAACGCGAGCGCGCGGTAACTGGAGGGGCGCGGACGCGTCCATTTTGCAGGGGAGGCCGTGCCGGCGATTTTCGCCCGGGAATTGTTTTTAAACAAAATATGTCTTATTTGACAGCATTAACGCTAAATGATAAGCGTCATATATTTACTTTCAGCCGCTTTTGAGTAATTCCGAACGCTCTTCGGCAAGTTTAATTTTGAATTTCACCAGCGACTACACCTGGACGAGTCCATTGCGCCCGACACTTCCTCGAACCACCACCGGGTTTCTTCCATTCGTTTGTTGATCGCTCTTGTGTTGTGACGTGTCCCAGTTTTAACGGTAAGTCTGAATTTATTTTTGTAATAAGTAATTACAGTTTTCGAAAATCGCGTTATAATTCTAACAGGTCGTCGTAGTATAAGCAGGTGGTTTGACGAAAATAGAGTCGAGTAAAACTAAAAATAAAACATGTTTATTTTGACCGCCGCGCGTAACACCGACCACCATCCGCCAACAGCGGACAAATTTTATTAACCAAAAAACTATATTGTTGATTGCATTTATTTATTTATCAAGTTCGCCGGAAGTCCCCCGGTAAGTCTGTTTCCCTCGGGTGCACAGCGGATTTCTCGTAACGTACGTCGCCCCTTGCTTTACCCGTGCATCCCAATGTGTGTCAGTTGTTTACCACTATGGCGAGAGGGGTGCGCGGGTGGGGGAGCGCACTGTAGACTTCAATGCAATGCCATATATGGTCATGTCGGTTCCCATTGGTCCTCTCCGCACGGTACTGCGCTGTTCCGTTGGTGGGGGCGATAACCCCACGGCTACTATATAGTCATAACCGGCCGTTCGGCATTCACACGTTCCCAGTTTGTGGTGAAGTACGTTGCTCAACACAACAAGACACACTTTACACTTTTAATACTTTTATACTTAAAACAAAGTAAGTTAAACAAGTTTTTCTTTAATTACACACTGTGTGCGTTTATATAGTGAGTTTCCGAAAATATCGCGTTTTACTCGTGTATAGTTTGCATAAAAAAGGTAACACGTTGACCTGGGGTGTGGCCGTTAGTAACAATAAGTGATCGCTTTTGGATTTCGACTTGAGGATTTAGTGCTACCGCTCGCTGCGAATTGTGCTACCGTGTCTTTCTAACAAGTGTCTCCGTTATTTTTGAATTCGAAATCGGTTCTATTAATATAAAACGGTTTCAGGGTGGGGCTTTGTACATCCATTCAGTAGAAAACGCCGGCATCATTAATGAGTCATTGAAATATCTTTAAAGCCTGTTAATCATATAGAAACGCGAATTGTTAAGTGCTTATTAGTAAGTAAGCATTATATAATTTAATAAAGGTAAATTCTCTTTATCGGCTACGCCCATCGGGAAACATTTTTTCGCGATATTTTTCAATAAAGCGTGTGTTAATAATCATAAGTGAAACTCTATTATCTGTAGTTAAGCTCATTATTAATAATAGTTTTCAACAGCTTTTACATTATCAATAATTAGTGTTTGTTTCTAAAATAATTTCATTTACACTAATTAATCATGAAATTGTATTCTGCAAAGGTATACTTATTAGAATGTTAATAAGTAACCTATTAATCAAATTCTTTTTCTGAAAAATATTTTAAAATTAACTATTAATTATTAAATTTGCAATTATTTAATAATGAAAATTAAATATATACAAATCTTTCCAAAAAGAATTATTTAATTGGTCAATGTAATTTAAAAAATATACAGGGTATTATTATATTAAAATTTTCACATTAATAATTTTAAATATTTTAGTGATTTTCTGTCACTGCTTTTTTCTACATTTTAATAATTTTAATTATTGCATTTTATCAACAATATATTTTAATAATCAGTGCAGTGAAATCTAAGAGAGACTGCTATGAAAATATCTAGTTTGGCCAGGGCAATCTTATACTAAAATGTCTATTTGTTAGTATCAAATTTTAAGTTCTGTTAAATATATAGTAATTTCAAGCAGTTATAATATAAAAGTTAACTATATTAATCTATAAAAAGTTGCAGAAATAGGATGGGTATATATTTAGGTGGAGTTTAATTTTTCTCCTTTCACCCCTTAAAAACTGCAACATATTTTTTTCCAAATTAAATTGTTGTATTTTAGAATGGAGAATAATTTATCATTAACATTTTCTTTTTTTTAAAATAGTGTATATAATTTATTATATCTCTGCAAATGATTGCCTTAAAATAAATGGTAAAATTTTTACATGCAATAGCAAAATATTAATTTCTAATAAGATTTTAAGTATTTGTATCTCTGTGATTTGTAAAGGCCTTTAATTTTGATTTATATTACTGCAGTTTAATTTTTTAAGATTTGCCTTGCTTTTTACAGTTTTCTTCAATTTCTTAGAAATTGATTTTCTTAATTACTGTCATTCAATTTATATATTATATCTTTGCAAATCATTGATTCTGTATAAAGGTAAAATTTATACATAAACATATAATTGCAAATAATTAAGTGTTAATAAAATGAAAAATAATTAGTTATTTTTAAGATTTGGTAAATTTTTGTCTCTTTCTTGCAGTACTAAATCAACATGTGTGACGAAGAAGTTGCTGCATTGGTGGTCGACAATGGATCCGGTATGTGCAAGGCTGGTTTCGCCGGGGACGACGCGCCCCGTGCCGTTTTCCCGTCGATCGTCGGACGTCCCCGTCATCAGGGCGTGATGGTCGGCATGGGCCAAAAGGATTCCTATGTGGGAGATGAGGCCCAGAGCAAGAGGGGTATCCTCACCCTGAAATACCCAATTGAACACGGCATCGTCACAAACTGGGACGACATGGAGAAAATCTGGCACCACACCTTCTACAATGAACTCCGTGTCGCACCTGAAGAGCACCCTGTCCTCTTAACAGAAGCCCCATTGAATCCTAAAGCTAACAGGGAGAAGATGACTCAAATTATGTTTGAAACCTTCAACACACCCGCCATGTACGTTGCCATCCAAGCCGTACTCTCACTGTATGCCTCTGGTCGTACCACTGGTATTGTATTGGATTCTGGAGATGGTGTGTCCCACACTGTACCAATTTATGAAGGATATGCATTACCACATGCTATCCTCAGGTTGGACTTGGCCGGCCGTGATTTGACTGATTACCTCATGAAAATCCTTACTGAACGTGGATATTCCTTCACAACCACCGCCGAGAGAGAAATTGTACGTGATATCAAGGAAAAGCTGTGCTACGTAGCCCTTGACTTTGAACAAGAAATGGCCACAGCCGCTAGCTCGAGCTCCCTTGAGAAGAGCTATGAACTTCCTGATGGACAAGTCATCACCATTGGAAATGAACGTTTCCGTTGCCCAGAAGCCCTCTTCCAACCCTCATTCTTGGGAATGGAAGCTTGTGGTATCCATGAAACCACCTACAACTCCATCATGAAGTGTGACGTAGATATCCGTAAGGATCTTTATGCCAACACTGTACTCTCTGGAGGCACCACCATGTACCCCGGCATTGCTGATCGTATGCAGAAGGAAATCACCGCCCTTGCACCATCCACCATGAAGATCAAGATCATCGCCCCACCAGAAAGGAAATACTCCGTATGGATCGGAGGCTCCATCCTTGCTTCCCTCTCCACCTTCCAACAGATGTGGATCTCCAAACAAGAATACGATGAGTCTGGACCATCCATCGTCCACAGGAAGTGCTTCTAAACCAACCATTGGAAAGGTCGAAAAGATTGTTTCCTTTTTTTCTGCCCCTCATCCAATCCAATCCTATCATTCCTCATCTTTCGTGCATTCCACTACTGTATATTACAAGATTCCAAGGAACTCCCGGCGAGGAACTGCCATCATTTCTTTTTTATTGTGGATATTGTTGGCATTGAGTGACACTTGCACACTACGCCAAAGTATTACTATCTTAATTTCGTAATAATTTATTCCATGTGCAGACGCAAGACTATATTATTATTATTATTACTTTAGGATAATATTATGGGATAATAAATATAAAATACCAATTTTTATATTTTTATTTCTTTCACATATTTCATAATCGTACATTTTTAAAACAAACATAAGCGAGTGAAGTAATAAATTATTTGATAAAATTTACTACTTGTTATTTCAAATTATTTCCAGTATCAACCAAACAAATTTTAATTAAAAAGTGAATTAATTTTAAAACCGTTGCTGATATGATATAGGTAAGTAATACTGTTAATTTTTAATGTGTTACTAAATGTAAATATTTCCAAATTATCTTGGTTAAAAAATTTAGTTGTCATATAAGGGCAAATTAACATATGAAGAAACCTAATGAAACAATTGAACAATTACACTAATTACATGCTAACAATGGTAGTCAAATATTTATGTACTTTATATTCTCACAAATTTAAATAACACTTACAATAATTAATTTGAAAGTCTTAACTCACTTATTAATTACACTACTGACCATTTTGTAAATAATTTTAAATTATATAAGATACCCATAGATTGCATCTGCAAAAAATTATTTTTTAACTTATAATGAAAAACACTATCGTTTTGCTACAATTGTAGCAGTATCTACAAAATAAGAGCTACACTCAAAACGAATGTGTTTTTCATTATAAGTTCATAATCGAGTTTCGCCAAGTTACAGCCTTATTAATCCAATACATATATGATTTTTCAAGTTTCAAAGTTTTAATTTGTAAATCGGTAATATAGTTGTTTCTTTAATTGGTACAACAATTTAATTATCGGTTAAATTAACTTGGAATAACTTTGTTTTACTTTATTAGGTATAAAACCAAGTGATTATAATTTAATTTACCTTATTTACAATAACTTGTACATTTTCAGTCTTAAGATAAAAACATGTCAAAAAAGAAACATTATTGAATTATTTAATTGCATTTGCTAATTTATTTTTAATTACATCAACCTAAATTAATTTCTTGTTCCAAATTTATCATAATGTAGTCACTCACAAATTTGTACGTTAAATAATTCAATCATTTTTAGTTCATTTTACAGAAAGAAATACGTTCAAACTAGTGTTGCTTTGATAGCCTTGCTATTTTGTAAGACACAAATTACTTTTGTATCATTCAATGTCTGTCGATTAGCTAGAGAAGTAGTTGTTTCAAAAATGGTTTGTTCTTGTAGTCTTAATAAGACTCATTTGTTGCAGATTTTACGAAATATTTTCCTGTTTTTTTCTAATTATTAATTATTGACATCGACAAGTGTCGATTTTGTATTATGAAAAGGAATTTGTGTAAATTAATTATATATGAATTTGCACAAATTAATATTTAAGAATTTTGACCATTTTTTTGTAATCATTTTGCCTCATTTTATTTTTATTCACTATGGGTTTAAAATGGATTTCATTGAGAAATGTATTAACCAATTACATTATATATAGTCATTTTAAATATGGAATATAAAATAAAATAAAAATTCAGTCAAGATGGATCAAAATATAATAAAATAGGTCGATTTTGGTTCTCTATAGCGCACTTTCATACTAACATATTTTTTATCAATGTCAAATAATACACAATATAAAACAGCAATTGACCTGTCCACTGTCCAAGGATTTTTTTATATTTCGAGATACCTTGGCTGGAGAGATTATATTCCATATTTAAAAAAGACCCTATACTCTAAACGTGTTATGCACACTATAAATAATGCATAAAGGTAAAATATATCCTTTAAAAAGTTTAGCAAAATATTACATCTACTAGTTGATGAACTAAAGACATACTCGTAGAACAATCTTTATAATGCTTTTAATTATTTCACTGTTAGTAGGTTCTTTCGTGTTTTTTCTAATTATCAGTTCATTCTTTACTTTAAAAATTAATTTGAAAATTTTTCTAAAATTTTAGATTTAAAAAAATAATAAAATCCTATAAATCTATCCTATCGACATTGGTCGAGATTCCCACTGAAACACACATTTTTCATAAAGAATCTTCGTATACGAATAGTTAATTTCACAATTACGATAATTACATAACTGATGTAGATAGATAGATAAGTATTTCAAATAATATATCAAAGTTCAAAAACTTGATTATGTTTTTAGTGCAATGACATAGATAAAATCAAGTATAGATAACATATAATGCCAAATTTTGAAAGTTTATTAGTTTCAATGCGTAAATGATAAAAAAATGTTTTAGTAAAACATGTATTAAATAAAATTAATTTTAATAATTATGTATAGTGACATTATTATTTTTATTTACAATGCCACCATTTATACTTTTAATTGTGATTATCCGTTTTGAGATCTGTAAATACAATTTTAACATTTTTTCGAAACAAAAAAAAATGTGTATCTGTACAAATCAAACTTAAGATTTTATTATTTATTGAGAGAAAAAAAAGAGGGGTGGGTGTTTGCTCTAGTCCTTTTTTTAGTTTCCCTATATGAAATATAGAAGTATTGTGATTATTTTTTTTTTGAAAATTTTTTTTTGCGGAAATATCCGTTTTGAGGTCCCCAGAGTCCATTGCAATAAAAAAATTGTGTCTGTCTGTCCGTGGGCGCTGTATCTCAAAAACGAATGATCCGATTGAGATGAAACTTTAAACTTAAGGGAAAATAGGGAAAGTACTATGATGGCCACATCACCATTTTTTCGATTTTCTTATATAAACAAGAAAAAAACATTTTTAAAATTATTAGTTAAAAAAATTGTTTATTGGCCATTTATTTTTGATTTACAATAGTTAGCGGTGCGATACAGCGATAGTTATGGTTTCGAAGCAGAACGAAAAACTTCCACCGACCAAAATTTTCCCTTTTAGTATATTTTTATTGTTCGGAAATATTGTTTATTGGAAGTGAATTATTTTTATTTACAATGCCACCATTTATACTTTTAATTGTGATTATCCGTTTTGAGATCTGTAAATACAATTTTAACATTTTTTCGAAACAAAAAAAATGTGTGTATCTGTACAAATCAAACTTAAGATTTTATTATTTATTGAGAGAAAAAAAGAGAGGTGGGTGTTTGCTCTAGTCCTTTTTTAGTTTCCCTATATGAAATATAGGAGAAGTATTGTGATTGTGATTTTTTTTTTTGAATTTTTTTTTTTTTTGCGGAAATATCCGTTTTGAGGTCCCCAGAGTCCATTGCAATAAAAAAATTGTGTCTGTGTGTGTCTGTCTGTCCGTGGGCGCTGTATCTCAAAAACGAATGATCCGATTGAGATGAAACTTTAAACTTAAGGGAAAATAGGGAAAGTACTATGATGCCACATCACTATTTTTTCGATTTTCCTATATAAACAAAAAAAAACATTTTTAAAATTATTAGTTTAAAAAAATTGTTTATTGGCCATTTATTTTTGATTTGTCAGTAGTTTGTTTGCGGCGCGATACAGCGATAGTTATGGTTTTGAAGCAGAACGAAAAACGGAACTTCCACCGACCAAAATTTTCCCTTTCAGTATATTTTGATTGTTCTGAAATATCGTTTATTGGAAGTGAATTTCCAAAGACGATTTTTGTTTCTGTTTTGGAAATTTTTGTCATCATTCTCATCTAAAAGTTAACGATAATATTGGTGAAATGATCTATAGAGTTTGCCAAGGGTGATCAATTCATTGACCAGAGCACCTAGGCCTCGCTAAACCCGTTGTGCCATAACCTAACATTTGTTAATTTTGATTATATCATGCAGTCCAACATTATCGTTATCTTTTAGATGATACTGACAAAATTTTCCACAATTAATAAGGAAAAAAAAAGAACAAAAATAGCACTATAATGACACATCACTATTTCTTTAACCTTGTTTATAAAAAATAAAGCACAATTGTAGGTAAGAAGGTAGGAAAATAAATCCTAAATAATTCAACTGTATAAAATATCATTTATTAATAAAAATAACCATTTTTACTTACTATGATCGGAATATTTATGATGTAGTAATAACGTCCTTACACACAGTATTTACTATTCCATTAAAGACTTTTGCTGATGGGGAATCGGGATATTCAGTAACACAAGCTTTTCCCAGAAGTTCGCCAACTCTTGGATCGATCGGAAGAACACCCAGTAAGGGAATATTCATTAATTCCGCTAACGATGCCCCTCCTCCTGAACTGAAGATATTTGTACACTCAGTGCAGTTTGGACAGACAAATCTAGAAGTAAAATATACATTTGGTTATATTGTGTTTACAAGAGCGGCTAAAATTGCCACAATACGTCTATTTTACAGGTTGATTAATTTCCGATATGCGATGCGTACCAAAGTGAAAGTTGCCTCCGATTTATTTACCGCGGACAACTTTCGCTCACTTGTTTACATAAATCTCTGAAAGCCTACACAGACGACCAATTTTATACGTAAAAACAAGCTTTAGATTATTTGGAGAGATAACTTCTTCCATTGGGGATTATCACGTAAACGGTAATGCCCTAAATATTATGTAATGAAAACTGTGGTGAAATATAGAAGTAATATAATTACTTTAATATATGAATGACTGTAATACATATCAACCTTATTGCGAATTAATATAGATAATAAAAAGTCTATTCTTAAGTTGGTACATTAGCCTGGATTAAATATTATAAATTCTTCAAAATTAATAATGTTTTTAAAATTCAAGTGAATTTATTATTATTTAGTAAATGTGTGTCAGATTGAGTAGAATACTGTAATTACCCCCTGTCTCTTTCTCTTGAATATTTTTCAATACTAAGCAGAGACATTTATTATGATCTCGAAATATTTTTTCATAAATTTAGGATGGGTAGTTGATTGTTATCAGCTATTTTATTGTCACGATCTATGAATTACTTGCAATGGTAAACTCATTCATTAATAAATAGAAAATTATTAGTACAGACCAACTACAGAATTCTTGAATGACATTTTAAGCACAAAATCAAATCACAGATGACTGAATATGATGTACGAGTTTGGCTGATCTTAGAGAAGAGTAAAATATTTTACAAGAAACAAATCAAAGAGCACGGAGTACTTCAACAAACGGAGTGAACAATGTAGTATATTAGGAATCAACCAAAAGATCATTGCATTATAAAACTTATAATGAAATTCAAAAACATAGGAGAGGTTGCAAAGTAAAAGACATAAAACCACAATACAATACCTAGGAGTACAGTATCTGAACTCATGAAGAATAATTGGAATGAATCATCTCCTGGACATCATGGTAATTGGTTGGGCCAACTGCAGGTAAATATCAAAGAATTGTGTGTTTTTAATTTTTTTATAAGAATAGGAAGTGTGTTGGAAGGAATTGCGGGTTGAGGTGTTGAATGATATAGGGCAATTGTCATAGGCAACTTGGTCATATATGAGAATGAGGGACACACAGAAACATCCATGGATAAGGACGGTGAATTCTTCCTTAGAAAAATCCACTGCTCGGCTGGGATTAGAACCCAGGCCCGTGTGCATGCACTCTACCCACTGGTTAACACTTTCTTCACAAATAATTTTTATTTGAGCTAGATGTACATTTCGATCACAAAGTGACCATTATCTAGATCAAATAAAAATTATTTGTGAAGAAAGTTTTTATTCCAAGTTTATTAGTTAATTCTTAGTTATATCTATTATTTATATACTTATAATTTATGTTATTACATCAAATATTAGCTGTTACTTAGCAAAACTTCAATTATGCATGTGTCTTCATCAGGTAATTGTTTTTTTTAGATCTTTAAGCCAAGGAAATGTGGGTAGATAAGTCGGTATAGCAGTAATCCCATTAAATATTAAAATCTTTCGTAATGATTAAGAGCCCTAAACTAAACTGACATATAGATAGGCTTTTTTTAAATTATTATATTCATATTTCTGCTACCCTTTCGGGTATAGAATTTTGTAGTTATTCAGTTTCTTGTATTATCTTTTGTTAATATGTTCCAGCTCTTCTTGTTTGTTTCGCTTTTTTTCATCTGGGCATTAGATATTTCTCTTATTTCCATAATGTTTTCAACATATTTGTACCACTTCTTTTTCAGTCTTCCCACTTTTGTTTGGTTGGTGTCTTTTCTGTGTAGGTGTCCCAACCATTGCAGCTGTCTGTCTTCAATTATATTGTTTAGCTCTCTTCTTATGTCCATTTTTCTGATTCGGTCAGTTTTGGTTACTCAGTATACTTTTCTTAGGTACTTATTCCTAGTGTCTGTATCTTGCTTTTTTGTCTCCTGTTTGGCGTCCACGTTTCGCATCCATATAGTATTGTTGGTATTTACATTACATTTGTATATTGTTAGTTTTATTTTTCTTGATATCTTCTTGTTGTTTAGAATTATCATCTGGAAGGTCCTTGTTGTTGCTTGTGGTCTATTGTTTAATTCTATTTCTAGGTCCCCTGTGTTGTCTATTATTTGCACAATTTGTTCGGTATGTTTTATTTTTGTGTTGCTTATTTTTATTTCTTCTGTTTCTTTTCTTTCCCCTATTTTCATTATTTTGTTTTTTTCTGTGTTAATTTTCAGACCCGCTTTCATGCATTCTGAAATTAGTGCTACATTGTCTACAAATATTCATTCGGTGATTTCTATTGCTTTTAGGTTCCTGTATCCTATGTGTGTGTTTTATTGTTTTCTCTTTTATATTTTTCATTACCACTTCTATCACTATTAGCTTTTAGGTCGCCTATTAGGTTATAGGTTAACATAGGGTGCTAGTGAGGTGTGTTAGCCTCTCTTGAACTGCGACCTAAAAGATCCGGTCGCCCACTAAGTATAATGATTCATCTTCGTACTGTTTCGGTTTTGTCCGGTCCGTAGACTATTATGTAATTAGTTTTAGACTTATTATCTTTTATTGTTAGTGTTAGTATGCGCTCTGTGTGGCCTTGCCATTCCGATAATTTCTATGTTTCTTCTTTTCTTATTAAACAAGCCACTCCTGCTTTTGTCCTTGTTTTGGTTTCTACTCCACTCTATAATAGTAGATGGTTTCCAATATATTTGATTCTTTTCTCTTTCATTTTTGTTTCCGTTAGTCCTATTAGATCCATTTTTGTTTTCTGAAAATCTTCCTTTCCCTTTATGCTTCTTATGTTCCACACGCCTAGTCTGATTATTCTTTGTTTTTTGTTATTACTCGTTGCTTATTTCGTTATTTTTTGCTTGTCCCTCTTCCCTTTCTGTAGTTGTTTTTTGTTCCATCTGTGGATTGTTCAGGTTCGAGGTCTCCCTTCTCTTCATTCCATATATGCCATATGTTTCCTATTATTAGTTTCTTGTATTTTATATGTACCTTCCTCCCCTCGTTCCATTCAGTTGTTGCTCTCTCCTTTATTTTGTTTTGTATGTCATGTTTGTTCCTTGTCAGGTCATTTTCTATTCTTATTTTAGTTCCTTTCAGCTTGTTTTTGTTTTTCATTATCCTGTCTTTATCCTGCAATGTTTTTATTTTTGCTATTACTACTCAATTGATTTTGTTTTTCCCTACCATGTAGGCCTCTTGCACTTGGGGCTCCATTCCTAGTTTCTCTTTTATGCATTCTTTAGTTTTTCCTCTAACATTGTCTCAGCTCCACAATTATTATGTTTAGTTTTTTCTTTTCCTTTTCTTGGTTTTTCATTTTTTCTTCCAGCCTGTTAATTCTTATTTTTTTTGTTAAAACTGGAATATATCATTTTAAAATGAAACTGAGTTTGTTTTATTTGTTTACGAGAGAAACCTATTGTTATAATACAAGTAACGGAGACAAACAAAATACAAATATACACACTCCAGTGAATGGGATTATATAATAAATGCTGAAAGAAATAATATTTATCAACCTAATTTAAATTATTTTAAAAAGATCTGAAATGGTAAATTTGTATGCCCATGGCAGTTGTATAAAATATCTACAGCAACTATCAAACAAAATGAAACATGTTTCATGTGCATGAATGGATGCCATCATTTTTAGAGAATAAATCCTAATTTTTGTCGATCAATGTGCCTTAAGGGTAGACAATATTTCACATATTGACAAAAATTAGGATTTATACTCTATAAAATGTATTCATATAAAAAATACAATGATAGCCAAATTCTAATAAAAAAATTCTGAATTATCCACTTTCAAAGGCAATAAAAACAATGAAACAAAAAAAAAAGACCTTTATTGGCATATATAGCAGGGTTGCCTGATGAGCCCGGTGCTCTTCAATTTGTACATATGGGATTTGGAAGAAGTACTAAGAAAAGGACAGGATGGTGGTATGGACTTTAGGATACGCGGATGACATGGTCCTAAAGGCGAGGCAATGGGAAGGAATGAAAGGGATGTTAAAGAGAGTGGAAGCGTATATGGACAGGAGAGGTTTGCAAGTGAATGTTAAGAAAACGAAATGGATGAGATTTAGGAATAAGGGAAGAGAGGGAAGGATAAAAGAGTTAAAGTGGAAGGGTGAACGATAGAGAGAGTGAAAGTGTTTTAATAATTTGGGTTTTATGTTTAAGGGGACGGGAGGATATGAGGAACATGCAAGATGGGTCCAAGGAAAGGCAAGGAAGGCGTGGGGAGTAGTAAGAGAGAAATGGGGAAGTTGGATTAAAGGAAATGTGAGTGTGACATGTGGCTTGTGGGATGCGTGGGTGAGTTCTATTTTGTTGTACAGAGTGGAAGTGTGGGGGGTCAGGAAGCAAGAAAGGGTTGAGAGTGAGCAGCGGTGGTTCCTGAGGCAGATGTTAGGGGTGGAGAAATCGACCCCGGGTTACATACTGCTTCAGGAAACGAATAGAGGAAGTGTGTGGTGTGAGGCGATAAAGAGAGTGGCTGGGTATGATATGAGAATAAGTGGCCTGAAGGAGGGAAGGCTATTGAAGGAGGTATGGAGGGAAAGAATGGACGCAGGTCAGGGCAGATGGAGGATAGTGAGGAAGGGGATGTATGAAAGAGTGGGCTTGTCGGAGGTGATGGTAAGGGAATGGTTGGAGAAAGGGGTAAATGTGGTAGGATGGGTGCACAAGAAAGTGAAAGAGGTGGAAAGACAGGAGAGACAGAATCAGATAGGAAACAGTAAGTACAATGAGGGGTATGAGAGGTGGCAGGTGCATGGGGGAAGACCGAATGATCATGGCGAGAGCGAGATGCGGGTCGGACGAGAGAGGAAGAAAGAGGTGGATGGGTGAAAGTTATGGGGAATATGTGTTATGCAAGGAAGGGAAGGATATGTGGGTGCACTTGCCGTAGGAATGTAAGGGAGTAAATGTGGGATGGGTGGAAGGATGTAGAAATGTAGTGGAATGGATGAGAGATGATAAGGTATGGGTGCTGAGAAAACTGGGATGGGAAAAGGAGAAGAGAAGGGAAGACGAATGACAGGTAGAGGGAAGAAAAGGAGAAAGACGAAAAGAAAGGATGAACTATAATTTATTGTATTGTGAATGAATGTTAAGTTTGTAGTTTAAGTTTATACGCCAACAATGAAACAATTCCTCATCAAAATCTTAACGATACATTTAAACAACTGTTACTCATCAATAGAAAAAGTATATAGATATTGGTTTGATTTTTTGTGAGTTACGTGAAGATAAATTTGATTAAATTAATTAGCACTAAAAACCTTTCTTAGTTTAAGAGTTTTATTAATTCCAAGTGTGAAATTTATTAAAAAAATGTCAAAAAAGTATAAAAATATACCCTAAACAGAGATACATCATCCAGTATTAATTAAAACATTTATTATAAATTATTAAACAAGTAAACATTTTTATATAAAACTATTTGATCAATCTAGAATCATCCGCTTATCATCCTGGTCTGTCAGATGCCAATGTCAACTATTTTATTGTTAATATTGATAATTAGTATATGGGAAGTAATTATTATTAGTAATAATCCAATAAATTTTCCTACTAGAGATCAATTGTGCGATTATTTATTTAGTTCATTTTTAAATAAATTTTTAGGCTTGCAAAAGAATATGTCATGAATATTTATATTTGTAATGTAACTAAATTGATATATTCCAAATACATACACGTTGTCCCCTGAAATTTTGAATATGAGTAATGTGTTTGTATTGCATCTCGATTATTATTATTGGTTGCCATGGTTGTTGCTGCAAATGAATGTCAATTTGACTTCTATAACTTCAAAATGTGAATTTTACGATCGTTTGGGATATTGCTTGGCTCAACAAGGAGATGTTTTCGAATATTTAATAAGATGAACATTGTAGTTATTTGTTATTCGTTACGCCAGAATTGTGATTGTAAAAACAGTAATATCAAAATATCAAGTAAATATGTTTCATTTTGATTCCTTATTTTATTACAAGTGTGGTAGCTAAGCAACAAGTAATACATTCAATTGCCTGTATTCAAAATTTCAGGGGACAACGTGTATATAAACAAATATTTCACAAAAAAACAAAATTTTTATAAGAAGGCTATTGATTTGAGAAAATCTGCTATAAATAAATAATAACTTAGTAAAATAAGCAAAAGCAGTCTAAAACTAATCAAAAACATAAAAAAATAACTAAAAAATGATAATAATAATAATAAATCAACTTTATTTCAAAAAATGGTTACAAGAACAAATAACAATTATTCTGGTAAACATAAATGAAGTTGCGTCATAACAAATAGTAATAATAATAACCCTAAAATAACATAAAAAATATTCGCTACACTGCAGTAAAAGTCATTGACACTATATAATTCGGCGTTTAACAATAATGTGTATACCGCACTCTTATACTTCCTAAATATATCTATTTTCTGTATATATTTCGGGAGGTTATTGTAAAACTTGATACATCGATACATCGCGTTTCGCTCTGTTAGTGACAATTTGTGGGCTGGATACGTAATATCTATATTTCTTATATTATATGAGTGTTCTTTTCCTTCACTCAGGAAGATTTGTTTATTCCTAAACACAAACATAAGGCACTCAAATATAAACAATGCGTACACTGTTAATATTTATTGGTCTTAAATATTCCCCGACAGGAGTCCCTGTATTTTAGTCTAAATATAGATCGTATACATCGTTTCTGAATTTTTAATAATTTTTCTATGGAAGGACTGTTTCCCCAAAAAATTATACCAAACCTTAAAATTGACTCAAAGCCACCGTAGTATATAGCTTTAATTGAAAGCAGATTCAAGTATGACTTTAGGTTATTAATTACATAGCATATTCTCGCAGTTTTTGTTATTAAATAATCTACCTGTGAAAGCCAATTCAAAGATTCATCGTTATAAATCCCTAGGAATTTAATATTGTGCTTTAAATTAATGATCCCATTATTTAAGCTTTATTTGTAGAGGAGACGTGAATTTGTTCTGTTTAGTTTTGAACAGTACCGCTTGTGTTTTTGCTTTATTTAATTGTAACTTGTTCCAGGAGAACAAATTTTCCAATTTATGATATATTACATTACATCTATCTTCAAGTTCCGTAAAAGTTTTGGCGGTGATTAAAACATTTGTGTCATCGGCGTAGTTTGTGATACAATAATTGAAATTCGTTTCTAAATTAGGTATTTCGTTTACATATGTAATGAACATAATTGGCCCAATAATACTACCTTGGGGTATACCTACACCTCCGCAGAGCCGAATTTCCGATTTAAATCGTCTCCCATCTTTTGCTACACTTACTCTTTGTTTTCTGTTCGCTAAGTACGATTTAAACCATTCTAATACATTTCCTCTGACACCGTACCGTTCTAGTTTATTTAGTAAAATAGAATGATCGACGGTATCGTATGCTTTTGAAAGGTCTAGGAACACTCCAAGTGCCATTTCTTTATTTTCTAATGCCTGATTAATGTAATTAGTGAACTGAAACACTGCAGTATTAATAGACTTTCCTTTAACATACGCGTGCTGTGATTTAGACAAAATATCACAGCTATTAAAAAAAGTAATGAGTCGGTCACACATTAAAAGCTCGAAAATTTTTGAAAAAGGCGACAAAAGACTAATTGGTCTATAATTGTCCAAATTATCAGGCTCACCTTTTTTATATATGGGTGTAATCAATGCTAATTTTAAATTGTCTGGAAAGACGCCATACTTAAAACAGTTATTAATGATGAAACTTAAAATTTCAGCAATTACGTCTATGGTGTGCTTAATAATCTTATTAGAAATTTCGTCATCACCACTACTATTTTTACTTTTTATTTTTTTACAAACATTTATAATTTCCGATGCTGTTGTCGGGTATAGAAACATTGATTTTTCGTTGTATGAAATGTTATTTACATTAATATTATTGTTATTTTGTAATGGTACTTCTAATTGTTTAGCATTATTTATAAGATATTCATTATATTTTCGAGTAATTTTTTCTGGATTTTCATCTACTAATTGATTTATATTTGTTTTGTTTGTGATTTGTTTATAAATATCCCACATGCATTGACTTAAATAAAAGCTATTTTAAAATAAACAGGGCCCAGCATTTCAGATCAATAACATATAAAAAAGAAGGCATATCAATAACCTACATCATATTTATATACATCGATATGCCGGCCATTGATTATGGTTCAATACTTTTTACCCAACTCCGCCCATCCATCCTACACCGCATCGAAGCTGTAAAAAGATCAGCCCTAAGAACCCTAACCAAACTCCATCACCCAAATAATCCACTGCATGATCCCCTCCAACGACTTCTTATACGAAATTACCCGAATCAGCGTATATTAAGCCTCATGAATAAATTTGCAATATACCCATCGAATCATAACTAAAGTTTGTATTCCTCCAAACCCAAATATTCCTTCTAAATATCAGTATCCTCCTCTCACAATTCATCAACTCATTTGTACGAATCGCCATGACAGTTAAGCTAACTAGCAAAGAACTTTTCTCTTTACGTTTTTAAATCCAGACGGGGCAGAAAAACTGCAGCCCAGACAAACACCACATTATTTGTCTTTGTTCATTTATATACCGTATATCTCAGATGATCACGTATCATAGGGAATCTACATGTAAAATTTGTATTGCTCATTTTTATCTTACATATTGCATTAATATATTCGAAATGAATTTAGAGTTATTATATCACTTAATGCGCATTATTTAAAAGCATTTTTTCTTTGTTTTGTTGAGATATACTTAAAATATAAATTAATTTAATTATATGATGGTTATTCATGGCAACTATTATTTATTATAAGATATTAGTTATTAGTTTGTCACTCTATTTTTAATTTATATTTTACGTAAAACTCAATAAAACAAAGAAAATATGCATCTAAATAATTCGTATTAATTGATATAATAATACTAACTTCGTTCCGATTATATCAACACAATGTATGAGATAAAAATTAACAATACAAATTTTACATGTAAATTCTCAATGATACGTGCTTATCTGAGACATACGGTATAAAATGCTAATGTATAATTAGGTTGAAAAAACTAACAAATACATGTATATTTATATATGGTTACAGGTATTGGAAATAGCGTTTAGTAGAAATATTATATTTTTGAAGGAAAAATATTTAAAAAAATTATATTTTCAGAAATTTTATGGTATACCATTAACAAGAGCTATGAATATCAGAAATATTTCACAAAATCTGGAGGTAATTAATAATGTTACGTTAAATTTTAGTGGTAAAAATATAGTAAATATTTTAATTTAGCATTATCATTAATTTTACTTAGTAATTGTTATGATTGAAATTTAGGAATATTGCCTATAAAATTAGGATTAGGAAAAGAGGGCATACTTTTCTTCATGATTACAATCCAGTTTTTAAAGATTATAATAAGTTAAAAATGGTGATGTGGCCATCATAGAACTTTCCCTATATTTTACTCGAAAACTATGAGGTTTATGCAAAAATGTAATTCTTAATCATTTGTTCACTTTTCAATCCTCTACAATTATTTGTTTTATAAATTTCATGTAACTACAATAGTTTATTAGCAATTGGCAAAAAATATCAAAATTTTCAATTTTTAATTTTTTTCTCGAAAGTTAAGAATCTTATGAGAAACATGTTTTAATAAAAATTGTTTAGTTTTTCATTCTCTTCAACTTTATTTGAAAAGTTTTGTAATATTTTTTATATTTAGAAAAATATCGGTAAAAAAATGCCTCGAGTAAACATCCACTTCCGGTTTATGAATATTTACCAAAAGCTTTTTAGCTCCAGTTTTTAATGATGAAACCTTAAGTTTAAAGTTTCATCTCCATCGGATCATTCGTTTTTGAGATACAGCGCCTACCGACAGCAGACACACACACCCACAGAATTTTTTTCTAGAAATCAGTGCAATGGACTCAGGGGACCTCAAAACGAATATTTCCACAAAAAAAAATTTCAAAAAAAATCACGAAAACAATACTCTCCCTATATACAGGGTGAGTTTTTTTCTCTATGGAGATCTCGGAAACTATAAGAGATAGAGAAACGGTTAAATGGGGAAAGTTTTCAAAAAAGTCAAGGGTAACTAGATATTTAAAAAAAAGTAAAAAGTGTCAATTTTTTGAAATCAATATATCTCGGTTATTATAACAGATAGAAAAAACTCTAAAGGACAAAGTTTTTGATAATTTTATGCAGATTAATAAAAAATAATCAGAAAATTTTTATCGCCATTATTTTCCGAGATATGACACAAACTTACATTTTTTTAAATGGAAACCATAGTTGGCTGTGACCTCATTCAAAAGGTATTTTTTTCTCTTTAATACAATATGGTATACGACATAGTTATTTCTAAAAATGAGTGAGTTATAGTCATTTTAAATTTTATTATAAATAAAAAATGGGTAGCCATGAAAAAGATGAAAGTAAAACTTTGTCCTTTACAGATTTTTTCTATCTGTTATAATAACCGATATATATTCATTTGAAAAAAAATGACACTTTTTACTTTTTTCGAAATATCTAGTTACCCTTGACTTTTTTGAAAACTTTGAAAGTGGAATTTTATTCGTCTCGTTAATCTACACTTCTTTCCCCATTTAACCGTTTCTCTATCTCTTATAGTTTCCGAGATCCCCATAGAGAACATCGAAAAAAACTCACCCTGTATACTATATAGGGAAAGTAATAATCTGTTGAACGTAATATTATTCACAGAAAAAAATTATAATTATAACTTTTGTTTATTTCGTTTGTTAAATCAATGATCACATTTCCTTTAATTGTTGAAGGAAGGTCTAGAAAATAAAATACTTATATCAAAAAATTTTAATATTATCCACTAAACAAACTGCTTCAACAATTTAAGAAATTGTCATTTTCACATAACAAAACGCAATTTCTTAATAAAAGAACAATGGGCGTAACGGGCGGGCTCTTGCAGTTGGGGTGCTGACCATCAGAATACCATTTAGGAAAATAGTGCATAAGAATTTCTTGAGATTTCTATTTTTTTAAGTTTCGTGATTACGAGGATGATAATAGGGAACAGGAAAAATTGAAAAATCGTAATAAATAACTCATAAGGAATACAAATTTAAATTAAAATATGTTCGTTTGTAAAATCAACCTTGCAATCCTCTTTATAGACATTGTTTCTAAGCATATGTATTCATTTCTGCTGGTTAATAAATGGTATATGGGAATGGAAATACATTTTGACTAAAGACTAAATTAATAGGTAATTGATTAAAACACAACCAAGTGTTTTAATCAATTACCTATTATTCCACAATGTTTCACCACGAGGTAAATGAGAAAATCATTCATAAAAAAAAAAAATAAGACTAAATTATATTTAAAATGAATGTAAGAATTTAGTTTAGGCGATAAAAATACTTATTTTTTGTTTTAAACATCACAATTAAGTTTTATGTATTTAAATTTTACACTATGTAACACTTTTGTCGTGTTATCGTTATCGCGTCTCGAAAATTGTTATGCAATGACAATCTGCAACATAATTGCATAACACTTTTCGAGACGCCGTTAAAAAACAATAACACCACAAAAGTGTTACATAGTGCTAAATATAGTTTTAAACATGTAACGACAGCTAACAGTTTTGTCAATCAATGCCTGGCGGTGCTTTAGTGCGGGGAGTAGTTGTTTTAACTGTTAGCTGGAGTTTTTACATTATTATGTAAGACATTAGTGCAGAAACGTTCATAGAGATTTATTACTTCCAATATTAATTATCATTATTAATACTGCACTAGATATTTCAATATTTAACTGTAGTTATTGTAGTTCACAACAAACACCAATTGATGTTTTTGAATTATATCTATTGTTCATATTTATATATTTAATGGTATTGCTTGCACAACATTTAGTTTTATCTTATGTAGTAATTGATCACTAAAAATAAACACTTTTAAAAGCCAAAAAACAAAACTATTTAATAATTGTTCCCTATCAACGGACCAGTTTCAATATATTTTGGAACTCATCAGCATAGCACAGTTAGAGACAGGAATCGATTTACTTTTTAACTCTTTGAGGTAACTATGATTGAGATATTATCACAAGGGTTATCCACTCCTAGGGAAATGCCCTCTCGCTTGCACACTACTCAGGGAGTCATTGACTCGCATACACCGAGGCGTTCATTACGTTAAAAAAAACACATTATCTAGACACACTCTTCTTCTCTGTTCTTCATTTTCTTTGCTCTCCTTTTTAAGCTGTTCATATCGTCGTACACCAGTACAACTCCCCTAAAATTTAATATATGTCTGTTCATTACCATTGACACCAACCAGAGATAATGTTCGTTGTCCATATTCAGATACAGCCCTAGAGTATGCTCTCTTAATAATTTAATTACTGATACACGGGTTAATTAATAATATACCCCTTCTATCGTTAAAACTCTTTACCACCCATATTTAGTATACTTATTAATTCGACTTATCAAGACATAAGAAAATCTATCAGTTAAATATACATACTTGGTTGTTATCACACTTTTTTATTTTGTGACCAATACAAACTTTTACAAGGTAATTTTAAAACTAATAAATATACGTATATTGAAAATCTATCATATTGAAAAAAATCGTTAATTTACCACCACCAACGACGTATTACTCTGTACCCAAAATATCCGTAACCTTATCCACTCCGTTAACCTAGTCCCTGATTTGTGTTCCGATCACCTAGCCATCAGTTTTCAAATAAAAATCCCTTCAGATCCTCCTCAGTCAACCCCTAATTTATTCTACAACTTTAAAAAATGCAACACTGACAAAGTTAAACTAGAAGTATCTGAATACATTAGCGCAAATCCCATTATTAACTCTCATTCTATCTCCCACTTCAATGAAATCCTCTCCTCTTCCATTAAACTAAATACACCGCAAATACCAAGACAATTTTATAAATATCCCCTTCCAAAATATATCATCCGACTTATTAAACTTAAAAGACAGTTATACAGAGACATACAACTGACGGACACAACTGAACTTAGACAAAAATTTAACAAACTTAACAAAGACATTAAAAGACTTATAATTGAATTTAAGACGGACGTTTGGATTAAAACATGTAGTAAAATCAACGATTCAAAGGGAAAACATTTTTGGACAGAGATTAAGAAACTAAGCAAATATAAAAAGACAGACAATATACAGCAAATATTCGACCCGCAAACTAACGAGACCATCACAGACCCGGACGTAATCGCACAAAAATTTGCCGACAATTTCAAAAATACTTATTTAATGACACAACACCCAAACTTTGACCAGACAAATTTCCAAAAAGTAAAGGACTGGTATAATAAATATTTTGAAAAAAATGACTGTTCAGAACCGACGGACATTTTTACACACGACGAATACTTTGACGTTTTAAAGAAAGGGAAAAACACAGCGACTGGACATGACAATATACATAGACTCATCCTAAAATCACTCCCATTCCACATACACGACCACATCCTAACGCTTTTACAGCACAACCACCAACTGGAGAATCACCTAAACCGACTCGATTAATCAGGCGAGCACTCAGGAGGACGCAACGATAGTTAGTGTATTATTTAATCGTGATTGTGTGTTCTGTGTGCGGCATGAATGAATAACTTGGGAGAGGCTAGTCTGATGTGATTGGAGATAGGAATTGTGGTTAGTTGCGACTTTTAAGTAAGCCTTATTTACTCACAAGAAATATATATTATATATAACAAAAAAATATATATTATATATAACTTCCTTTACAAAAAACAATATTTCCCAGAAGTCTGGAAAATAGGTGTTGTAATTTGTATCCCTAAACGTGACCAACCCTCTTCCTTATTATCCAGCTAGCGACCCATCACACTCCTACCTGTTATTGGAAAAATCTATGAATCCCTCCTCAAAAACAAAATCCTCTCTTTAATTTCCAATCACATCCCCAAATACCAATTTGGTTTTCTTCCCCGACGATCAACTTCCCTTCCACTTACTATCCTTGCCTCAAATATCCAAACATCCCACCTGGAAGGCAGAGCTTCTGCAGCTTTATTTTTGGATGTCCAGAAAGCATTTGACTCTGTCTGGCATCAAGGCTTATTATATAAGTGCCACCTCCTAAACATCCCTCCCCACATTATTTTCATTATCAAACAATTCCTCTCCAATAGATCCCTAAAAGTCAAAATCCAAAACTCATTTTCTTCTTCCTTTACCCCCGAACAAGGACTCCCTCAAGGCTCTCCTCTCTCACCTCTGTTATATAAAATTTTTTGCGTGGATGTCTACAACCCCGATCCTTCCTACTTTAACCCATCCAAATATCTCCTGCAATTTGCAGATGATACGGCCTTGATCACACATGCTCCCACAATACCAAAAGCCCTTCAATTCCTTCAAGAGCTTATTGACTCCCTTCAACAATGGTTTGCAAAAAGGCGCATTAAAATCAATCCCCACAAATCACAACTCCTAATCCCTTATCATCGCACCAATAATTCACCCCATAAAGTCTTTATTTCCCAAATTATGATCCCTCCTTCAGTTTCCGTTAAATACCTGGGCATAACCATAGATCAAAAAATCAATTTCAAAAAACATACTGCTGTAATAAAAAATAAAATAACTTCTAGGGCAAAATGCTTTAGGAGCTTAACCTATAAGAACAATGGAATTAATACTAGCACAGCTATTAGAATTTATAAAATGATATGCCGCCCACTACTCGACTATGGTTGTGCCCTCTATACCAATTCCAACAATCCAACATCCCGTAATATTGAAGTTAGCGAGCGAGCATCCCTCCGTACCCTAACCAAACTCCGACATCCTCTTAATCCTTTACACAATCCATCTAACCAGCTCCTCTATGATACCACTTTAGTTATCCCTATCCTAGAACGCCTTCGATTCCTATCAGAAAAATTCTCCAAAAATCCTTTCAACTTCCATATCTTATCCCAATATTGTCTTCCCAGAAACCCTAATATTAACCCTAAATTTAAATATCCCAATTCAACCATATTTGATTTCATTTCATCATTTCATCCTTTTACTCAATAACGACTGACGCCATATGACTGGACAGCACAAGGCAGAAAGACCTCTGGTCGATAGCCTTTTGACAAATTAATACATTAACACCTCATTCATTATTCACTATTCCAATGTAAATATGTACAAAATTTGTCAATAAATATATGTTACTACTCGTTAATTTATAATTTTTGACTTGGAAAACGCTGAATATAAGAAAACTATTAAGATTAATAAGTGCAGTTATGAAAATGATTGTAATGGTTCATCAATCATTGGGGCATATACAAAAATTCACTTGTATGATTTAGCAAATCTTTTAAAAAATGTAATTTTTATGCAGATCTACGTTAAAATATCAAACAGGATTTTTATTTGTGTTGATATGTTTATTAAATGCGTTTTTAAAATAAAACATTGGCAACCCAATTTTATTGAAATAGATTTACTCTCCTTTCCTACTCACTAGAATGGATGTGTATAATTTTTGTGGAGTAAAAAAATGAAAACAAAGTTCACATAGTTCTGATTGTAATTTTAGCCATGTAACGGCAGCTAACAGTTATATAGAAATACTTATAGAAATTATTTTTTCTTAATAATAATTACCACATCTGTAAAATACTATTTATTTTAGACTAGGTCTAATAACTTCAATAAAAAAATGCCTTCAATTTTGTTTAATGCATTAGCATATAGAGTATTTTATATATCTAAAATGTACCTTTAAAAATTGGTTGCCAAACATCAAAAAATAAGCCTAGAATTTATTCTAATTCATTTTAAGATCTCTTCTGTGTTTGTGAGTGTATAATAGTTATGTGGTGGTCAATTTCTAGATAATTAAGATTCTAATACTTACACATACTCATATAATTCATAACTTACCCACTCATATTCTCCACGATGCCAATTATAGGTATTCCAGTTTTTTTACAGAAGGTAATTTCTTTTCTTACATCTTCTATTGATACTTCTTGGGGGGATGTCACAATGATTGCACCATCACACTTGACCTGTTTCAAATTCTCCATTATAGTAATATGTTCATCAGAAGTTCCTATGATAGTAATGTAAAATTATTATTAGAAAATTAATTTATCTGGGCAGAAAACAGGATGGAATTATTATGGATTAAATTAAGTTTGTTAAAAACAAAATTGAATAATAATTGAGTATTAATAGTGAGTTGCTATATAAAAATATAATTAGACTTTTGGTTGACCAAAATCTGCATTGAATACGATTAAAATATCATAATTACAAAATGGCTCAACAGGTCAACATTATACAATTGACTATACTGGTTGAATTATAATGTTAGAATAATATTTAAAATGACATTTCAATTAAGATTATTTGTGTATCACAGCTGAATGATCACATTTTGCACCTCTACTCTAACTTAATTTGTTCCTTGATTAAACACCAGGCATCAAATTTTGAAATCATTTGAAAACATTATAAGTAACTTAAATGGTATATACTCAATTACCCAAGTATTTTAGAGAAAGATATTTTTAAATGAGTAATAGATAAGGACAGATGATGTATGATAAAAAAATAACAATTTTGAGTCAAAAACATATTTCATCATATCTGAATTAAATGGATACCTGGAGGTGTATCTATGATTAAGTAATCCAAGTCTCCCCAGAAGACATCAGTTAAGAATTGTTTAACCATTGCTGTTTTCTTCGGACCTCTCCATACTACAGAGCTGTTTCTATCACCAAGTAGAAATCCTATGGACATAACAGCCAGCCTTTGCTCAGCATCTGCATATACAGGAACCCATCTATATAAATAATATATATCTATTAATTTAGCTTCACTTGATAAGTGATTAATACTGAATGAGAAGCAGATTATAAATAAAAAGGCTTAATTAAAAAAATATTTTCCCTAGGTTATTTCAATATAATTTTCAAATAAACAGTAATAATGAACTGATTGATGAAGCACTTATATCTATTTATATTATGTTTAATAAATATTAAGTGTTTGTGAGGAAGCCACAGCATGGCTAAACAATTGTAGTGAGCTAAATAAAAATTTGAAAATCAACCACTTATTATTAATTAAATATAAACAGTAATACATATAAATAGTAATTGAATAGAGGTTAGTCCTAAATCGGTTTTTATAAATAAATTAGCAGAAAAGATCAATAATTTTTTATACCAATTTCAGTTCAGGAATTTAGCGCAGCACCTCCTCTGAGATAATTTGCAAACCCTTTCAAGCATTCCACTCAAAACGTCCTCCCGCGATTCATTCATTACATTTAGTTCTACCATCAGGTTTGCACAAAAAATTATATTAACTCTTTATTATCAACAATTGTCTGTCTAGGATTTCTATGAAACCCTGAAGTGCATTCAGTGGAATACTCAAATTTAGAATGGAAGTTAATGATCTCTTTTTATCTTAAGTATTAGTATTAAATCTTTATCTTATTTGACTACATAACTTATATGTAAAATACAATTTTGTAAAATTGTTAAGAAAATATAAATTGATTCTTCTAATCACACAGTCTTTAATTGTAATGTTTATTACCTTTTTTAATAAATGGAATTATCATAGTGACAGGAACAAGTATATCTTATTAGTTGAAATATAATCTAATCGAGTTGAACTAAAATCAATTAAAACAATACTAATTTTAAGACATTTTGGTTAAATACAATTTACATTATTTCATATTTTCATTAAATTGCAATCAATTGACATTAAAAACTTAAAAACATTTCAGCAAATAAATTGTTGAGTTTCTTTTGGGCTTAATAAGTTTTTACACATTTAATTATGTTGTTTAGAATTCAAACTGCCGAAAATTTCTTTGTTTATTTAAACCCTAAATAAAGTCATATTTCCCAATACAGTTGTTACTTATCATTTTAAATAGTTAAGCTCCTCAAATATTACATTATATATACAGCTTTTTATGTTTCTTATATTTAATATTATTATTTACTGAGTAATTTTAATAATTTAAAAATACAAAATCTTATTAATCATATTTTTGGATGGTAACGTACTTTTTGGCTCGGCGCCTTTTATCTTTTCCTGAAATACCTCTTGTGTTGTATTTCCGAATCGTATGTTTGGAATCGTTTTAAAAAAGTTCACAAAAACTGATGTTTGTTAATTTTATTTGACAGTTGTTTGATGTATAGTCCAATCAGAAAATTGAATAATTAATTGGGAACCAATCACCTGCCGAAACATAATGTGAGTAGAGAACCAATTACAGTGCCGAAAACGAACTCTACATGAATTTGTTAATGCGGCAACAAAGTTCTCTAGGAGCTGATTGGTTCTAATTCTTCCGTGTTTCGGCACAGTGTCTTTGGCGGGATATAGTCAAAGCAATCATAGCTTGAATGTATTTACTTCTAAAAGAATTTTATTCTTTTAGAAATTGTATTGTTTTATTTGCAGTCTAAGGAGAGAGTGAATTAAGTTTGCATGAAACAAAAATATTTAAATTAATTTAAACATAATTTGTTATTTTATAGCCAGCTAAATATATAACTTGTATTCTAAATAAAATTTTCACTGGACAAATATGTAATAATTTGATATACTTCTGCATAAGCTTGTTATCTTCAACAACTTGAATTTTTGACTAAAATGTGTTCTTACCCTTGTTCACATTGATGTATGTCTCTACCTTCCAATTGAAGTAAATAAGGCACACTCGGTCCACATAAATCAATATCCAATAGACCCACCTAATAACCAACATAAACATTATTAGCTATTCAAGTAAGTACAGCGATTACTTATAACTTAATACCTTCAAACCCTTTTCCTTGAGACTTAACGCTAATTGTGTACTGACAGTGGATTTTCCAACACCACCCTTTCCTGACAGAACTAGAATTGTATGTTTAACACTGTCCAACATGTTTATACTATATGTTTTTCAATTAAAAACACAGTTATAACCTCTCCTGTTAACTCTTTTAAACAGCTATAAGTTGTCACATTATCAGTTCCAGTGTTGCCAATTTTACATTTAGCTCAGTAATGCACCGCGGAATATGACGATGCAACCATAGAAAATATTATTATACAACTGCCTTGAGAATGCGAAGAATTATTTAATTCATTTCAACATTTTCAAATTGATAAAAGTAGGATTAACGTTGAAATTTTACATATTGTTTTACTATTCAGTTTTTTTTTAAATTGTAAATATATGTAATCATATGACGCAAAATGATCTACATAATTCGAAAAGGAAGCTTAATAATACTATTAATTAGCCATAATGAGGTGGTATAAAAATAAGTTATTAACAATCCTTAGAGAAAATTGTGTATTTACAATTTACAGTTTATAAATTACTTAATAATAAATTATTTAGTCGAAATATATGCAACCAAATAGACATTCCATTTAAAAATGTTACCTTGGTAACGCTTGATGTATACAAGTATAAGATTGTAAAAGTGCAAAATGGCAAGTAATTTTAAAGTTTAAAGAGTTCCGCATTATTTTATTTATACTTTTAGATTTTATCGAGGATCAAGCCTGCTTTTAGTTCGAGCAATAACTCGGCTAAGAGTGTAAGAGGAGTAAGTGCTAATAAGGGAAGTCTCCCCCAGTTTGAGGAGTATCTCGCAAAGAGAGATTATACCGGAGCAATTACATTATTGGAGGTATGTAACGAAGTATATAATAATAATTGAAGTAAAAATTTACTAGTTACATTATTTAAATTGATACCCATAAAATTTCCCATTAATTTATTACACAAGCACATTTAATTTAGAATTATTTAAACTTGAAATAAACGTTAGAGAATTATTACTCTTTCACACACAAAATAATATATACTGTATGAAATGGCATACTTAAAAATATATTTATAAATTTTAATATTTTTTTGTTGTTCACTATGTTGATAATGTATGTTTTAATGACTAAAAATGTTTGGTAACAATGATGTTGGTTTATTTTCAGTTTAAGCAGTATCAGGAACATAATGTTGTGTACGATTTGTGGTTGGCTTATTGTTATTTTCACAAAGGAGATTATAAAAAGGCACTCGGAATTTATGAAAATCTCTTTGCGCAAAATCCCACCATGAAAAATGTGTCTGTGAATTTAGCATGCACTTATTTTTATTTGGGTAAGTTTATGGCAACAATCTTAGATGTATTTTTTGAGTATAATAAATTGTAAAATGTTATAAATCATTTGTGCTACTTTCAAAATAGTAATGTATAGCTTTCATATCATTTAATAATTATTCATCCAATACATTCTCTACGTTTTGTTATACATGTAGATTTTTAGCAAATATGTAATTGATCAATGAAAGGACATTATTATAACGAATATCATTAGTAGTTATTTCATTTAACAACCTTTATGTTAAACAGGGATGCGTTTATATTTATTTATTTAAATATTTAATAAATTAAAGTATTTGAATGATTTTTTTTCTGGGGGAATTTTATTATAAATGATTTAATCATACAATACGATTTCTGTGTATTTAAGGAATGTACAATGAATCAAAGAAAGTTCTTCAAAATGCGCAACCCAGTGGCCTCAAGACGAGACTAAATTTCCATCTGGCTCATAATCTAGGAGATGAGGCTGCACTAATGGAACACCATCAACAGTTGCAAGATGTTCTTGAAGATCAATTGAGCCTAGCGGCTATACATTATCTTCGCGCCCACTACCAAGAGGCAATTGATATTTATAAACGGCTATTATTGCAGAACAGGTACGTTGAATTTTATTATTCCAAATGTTTATAAGCCAAAGGTTCGAAATGGTAATTCTTTATCCTTGATTGGAAATAATTAATAATAAATAAATATTTAAATATAATGTTTAAACCTTAATACTCAAGATTATTTTTTAATATAATTTCATTTAACACAATAAATAATATAAATACATTTATGATTAATTAATTTCTCACTTAACCCGTGGTGAATCATTTTTGAATTAATTTGATAGATGAATTAAAACACTTGGTATGATTTCACTTGTTGTTTATTATTCTCCGACTAGTTTCGACTATAAGTCATTCTCAAGGAGATATCTCCTTGAGAATGACTTATAGTCGAAACTAGTCGGAGAATAATAAACAACAAGTGAAATCATACCAAGTGTTTTAATTCATCTATCAAATTAATAAATACATTTAAATAACTAGTAGATATTGTGTTTTTCTTTTCAATATAATTTTTAAAAGTACCTTATTAATTATTACAATGGGTTCTTTTATCTTTAAGTGGTTTTGCCCTTTTAAACTTCATTATTATGTCACATTCTTCATCTTCTTTAGATAATACTGTTTATTATTTTTTTCCTTCTCAATACGCGTTCAAATACATTTCTCTTTATAATTAATAAACTCTTTAAATCGTCAACATATTTCCCAATACCAGTTTGTTTTTTTTTCTTAAATTGCAACTTTATTAATATAATAAGCTATTGTAATTTAATATTCAGATAATCAAACGTTACACAAAACCAGCCTCTACTTAATACAACTTGCTCTTTTGAACTAATTTAAAAGATCTTTAACACTCTGATATCCTGCATGTAACATAACTAGCCGTTGTTTTCATCCTAGAACAAAAGTTAATTATGCATAATATAAATTAACGAGTATCTTCTGAGAATTAATTGTTATTATAGTCTATAACTATTCATATTTGGAACAAACCGACATGTTGCTTGTGCTTGGATTTTGCTAAGCAAATTGTTTGAAAAGTGTTAGTTTGTAGAAAAAAAAGAAAATATTTTCGTAAAATCTACAACGAATGAGTCTTATTAAGACTACAAGAAATAAATCACTTTTGAAACAACTACTTCTCTAGCTAATACCTCGACAGACATTGAATGATACAGAAGTAATTTGCGTGTTACAAAATAGCAAGGCTATCAAAGCAACACTAGTTTGAACGTATTTCTTTCTGTAAAATGAACTAAGAATGATTGAATGTATGTTAAATAGTTTGTGAGTGACAACGTAAAGGACTTATATATTTTTATTGTTAGTTTGTATATGGAAAGAATTCTTCCAGAAACAGATTTACTTCTGTAAAATTAGATAGTATACGTCCTCATGCGATTTGTACACCTCAAGCGGAGGAAAATATTTTGAGCTACATACTCTAAAACCAGTATCCATAGAATTATTAAAGAAAAATTACTCTATCCAGTCTAGTAATTTACGATTAAAATTTTTTCCATTTATTAATGAAGAGTAAATGAAGATGTAAATTTGTATAAGGCACATTTTATGATGCGAGATGTAAATGTATACACAACGAGCATATTTACGCAGTTGAAAATCCCCACATTATAAAGAAACTACTATAACAATGTGAATTTAGAATGCATTCATTCATTTGTGTAGGATTAATAAAAAAAATTCGTAATTTGCCCGATATTTTGTTTAATCGTCTAAATGGAAAAATTTAGTTAGACTTTGCACAAAACGGTTTTATAGATCTAATTGAGGATTCGATTTAAAAAGGGATATGTGGTTCCTGCATGTTGGAGCATCGTCACATTTTCAATTAAAGATGGAGGAGATGACGTGAGAAAAATGTGCCCCCCGCATTTCGGCGGATCTAAACTTATGTAATTCCTTTTTTTTTGGAGCTCTGACGTCTAAGGTGTATTCTAGTACAATCGACAATGAAGAAGATTTTTGAATACAAAATTCAACAGAATATATTAGTCAATTTTAATTACTTGCCAAGAATTAAACTTAATAAATTGATATGTAGTTTTTTTGCTATTTAACCAATTATTATGATTTAATCTTTATTTAATAAAGTAAGCAGATTCACTCATTAATAAGTAAATAATGAGGGTACCATATGCATATTTTATATTTTTGTGGTGAAACCGTACAAAACATTTTTTTAATAAATGTGTGGTTTATTCAAATATTTTTTTTATTTTTATAAGGTATCCCAATAAAAATTATAAATAAGATAAATAATATTTTTAGGAACTTCGAAGACTAACCGTAAACTTTTGGATATAAATTTGTTGAGTTAAATCATAATATTTTTGCCTCGGGAATCTGTGGTCCAGCCATTTGATATTTTGTACGGTTTCTTTACAAAAAATAAAATTCATTTTCTAATTTAGTAAACACAAAATCTAGTTATTCAGATGATTGAAAATATACGTTTTTTTGGCGCCATCTTTATTTATAAATGTTAATTATGTATAGTAATAATCAATGAGTCTCTTTTGATAATATATTGTTATATTAAGATATTCAACAATTATTGCGGCTTATAACTTATCGAAGGACCAGTTGTTTATTTTAAAAACAACTCAAATAATTTGTAAAATACATGTTTTAAAAACGGTATTTTCTAAAACACCAACTTTGTCGAATTATTTACATTGATTGTCGGGATATCATGTCGTTTACTGTTTAGTTCTTGTGAATTGTGCGTTGTAGGTGGGGGATGATTTGTAGTTTAGGGTAGCGGCGGCCTGGCTATCAGCTCCAGGCATTGTCGGAAGCGTACCCGAGGTTTCTTCTTCGCCGAATCGCATTAAGCCGTTTATGGTCGCATTTTTAAGATACCATAAACGCTAACGCACTTTTACGACTTAATAAACTATAATCCGATTTCATTTGAACTTTTGGGCCATTGTGTAAAATGTAAATATGTTTTGGGTTCGGGGTGCGACGAACCAGGTAAAGTTGCAACATTCTCTCCGTTGAACAATAATTTCAAAAGTTAATCAAAAGATTAAAACTATCTAACAAGTACAAAACCAACCCTAAAATATATACAAATTATATCTAACTTAAACGTAATGTGAAATAAAAATCTAATTAAGGATTTAATCAGTCGTTTCTGGGGAGCAACGTGAAAAGTTTCACGACACGTCGTTTTTTGCCTCAACCATGGCGCACCGAACTGTACCATCTTTTCCTGGATGAACCAACTCTACCACCTCTACAGGGAGGCATGTTGTCCTTGTGGATGCGGGCCATTTGTCCAACCTGCCTAACGGTTCCATTTCTTCAGGGCTTGCGCTCATGAAGATACTTCCTTTGCCATCTCGACCAAAACTGCTTCTGCATCCGCTGTATCGGTTGCCGTCTCAACAGCATTCCAATTTTGATTTCCTCTAGTGTTGGGTCCGTGAGAGCTCGTAGATATTCTGTAAAAAAATTGGGATCATAAGATAACGGAGCTATAGGTTGGGAGTTGAAGATTGCCTCTTTAATGCCTGCATGATGTAGTAAAAATTATCCAAGTTTTGTGCCCAAAATTGCATTTGTGACATATGGCTCAGTTGAATGTACTTTCTTATAAAAGAAATACAATCTGATCTTAACTCAGGATTGTGTTCAAATTTTCCCTCTAAATTTAATTAACGTTTTAACACTGTTGGGTTTGTTGCCTAATGTGAATATATCTATCTTAAAAGATAATGCAACTACAAAACGGCCATTAATTTCCCTATATGTAGAATTATAATATTTTCACATTCAATGTCTTCCTATGTTTGAAATTTGTCCCATAAATCAACATTTTTTGTTTCCTAGAATATCCCAATGTTCGAATTAATCTAATTTAACGTAATCTAGTTGCAGCTAACTTTAGATTAATTTGAATCTTTTATTAACCTACCTCCGATAACCCAACTTAATTTAGTATTTTGCAAAAGTAACTTTTTGACTGGTATTCTTTCAGATTTAAGCAGTGTGTTGTACACCTCAATGCCTATTAATAAAAATACGTTTGCTGGCATATGAAATTTTTTATCATCTAATTGATTATTGGTCAGTAATTGAGTTTGATTAGTGTTTACATTTTCTGTCGGGAGCTGATTGGTAATGCGATCAATCGTAAAACACCGCATTTCTGACTTAAAATTACTAACTAAAATTTACATCTACATACCACAGTTTATGGAATCTTACACTTACATTAACACGATTTAATTTTAATTTGTTTACAATATATTTGAAATAAAGTTTATTTGCCACCCGGGATTTAACAATGCTCTAAGTCTATGAAATTTATTTCCCACTTTTACATTAACTATTTCTGTAGGTAACAGTTCCTGGATCAATGTTATTTATACTTGTGCAGGGATATACACTGGAGCTCAAAAGTGGTGCAACACCCATAAAGAAAAATGGTTTAAATGTTTTTGTATTAAATTTATGTTCAGTTTTCGTATTAGAACAAACAATTACAATTTGGTGCAGGTTGAACAAAAAATACTGACAAAAATTCAATGATGTGTTGGCCCGCTGCGGTTGTTGTAGCACTCTCTAACTCGGCGAGGCATAGACCGAATCAAGTGGTCGATGTCTTTTTATGGCAAGCGGCCCCAGGCCTGTTGAACACAGATATGCAATTGGTTCAAAGTCTTTGGTGGCTGAGGCAATCACTGAAGTGTTGTTCCAATGGTATCCCATACATATTCTATTGGCGATAAATCAAGAAATCTTGCAGGCTAATCTAAAAGCTATACCCCAGAATTTTGTATAAAGTCCATGGTTTGATGCGACCTGGGGTTGTCTTGCTGAAAATGGCGTTTGGAAAAGTCTCAATGTACAACTTCAGCGATATATCGTTAGTCTGTTAGACTAGCCCTAATGAACACCAGGGGGCGGGTGGCTACTAGACATACAGCGCCACATACTATGTTACCAGGGCTATTGGCTGTGTGGCGTTCTAAGACAAACTCTACATTTTGCCATTCACCATCCATCATGGGCCCCTAAGCATAATAGGGACTCATCTCTAATGAATAAATGAACTTCCACTCTACATCCTATTTGAATCTGGCTTAACTCCATTCCAAACGGAACGCAGAAAGGCCCATGGCAATAACTGTTCGATTAACTGTTTACCTAGAAACCACACGGCCTGTTGCTGCAACAAAGGCATCTCGAACTTGCCGCAAAGTGCCGTGACGATTATGAAATACAAGCAGTCTCCTTCAAACCATCTTCTCCATACTCGCATTACAGTTGAGGGTGTAATTTCGAGTCTTCGAGCTATCTCCCTCAAACTGAAGTCCACCTCTTTCATACCAACAATGCGACTTTTTTGAAAAGCACTTAAATGATGAAATCGACAGGGTGCACAAATTCTAGGCAAGGATCAGATTAGAACAGGTAACTGGTTATTACCCTTATTAAATTTGTTTATTTTGCGGATATGTGTAAAAATCGTACACAAAAAATGAGATAAAGCAGTAAAAACGTTATCGCTAATTTTCTTTCTAAGGTGAATAAAATGTGCGTATTTGTTGCTGGATTAAACCACATCTAAAGGGTTGCATTACTTTTGAGCTCCAGTATATATCGGCCAGTCGGGTGGTAATTTTAAAATTAGACTCAAAGAGCATAATAAGGTCATATAATAAAAATGAAAAATCAATTTTCGCTAACCATTTGCTTAATTATAATCATAATTTTGACAAAGATGTACTCGAGATAATCCTAAGCTGAAAGAAGCTTACAAATGAATTTATTTGAGTCCTTTGAAATTTAAAAAATTAAACGTAATCCAGAAATTCTGCTCACTGACCTGAAATATATACCCCTTTGTTGAACGCCATCTAATATTGTAAAAACTGTATGAAATTCGAAGTATAGTTTGAAAATGACAGGCTCAATCTGTCGAAACTATAGTCACTATTCATTTTTAATCATCATATTATGACTCCAGGAACTAACTCAATCTCCCCAATGATTTTTCTACATTAATGGGACACCCTGTATATTTTGTATTATTCGGAAAAGAGATTTTTTTCTGAATATAAAAATGTAAATAATTTTATCCATTTATAATCACCTCCGGATCATCATCGGCTAAAGGAAATAATGGTTTGAGTGGAAGAACACTGCCATGTGAACTCCGCCTTCAAGTCTTCGATCTAAATTCAAGTTATTGTAAATGTATCTTATTTTGTATGTTTTTTTTGCAGGACTTGTAAAGTCAATAAACTAAACTAAACTAAACTATTTATATATTAAATAAAAATCGAGAAATTGAGGAATTTATTAAAGAAAAAGAAAATTCAAGTACCCATACTAAACAATAGTGGTAGAAATTTAAAAAGTTTGTCATGGTTCTGAAATTTGAAATAAGTTTTATAGCGATTTCTATACTTGGTGTTTCTCTACTATGAAACTACTGGATGCATGGGTTCGTTTTCTTTTTGTGTATTAATAAATCCATAGAGGCTGGAATGTGTTAGGTTTATTAGAAGAAGTTTGTGTTTTGATAACTTATTAAATAAGGGTTTTGGTTTATTAATAAAGGATTGATTTATTTCATAGTTTGTTTTTTGTTGGGGTCTTTTTGAATTTCAGTTATGTTTGTTGATATGATAAATTGATTATTTTGTGTACATAATCTTCTCTTTATATATTTATAATTAGATTGCTTGTTTTAACTTTATTTTTTATAGGTGTTTCTTTTATGATATTTGTAATTTTTGTTTTTTCAAAAATTAAATTAAATACAGCTTTTAATTGCAATTTCTAACTCAACTATTAAATGGTATTTGAAATACATGACATTAGTATGCTTAGAGAGTTTAGGTACTGACTTTGGTAAAGATATTTGTTTTTGTAGTAAAATGAATCATGATTTTGCTAATCACTTTGGGAAAGAGATCTTGTGAACTTGGGTGTGAAGGTTTTATCCTTTTCCCGGCACGTAAATTTTCCAGTTTATTTTCTATTTTGTTATTTTTTCATATTCGATCTTACTGACATTTCCTCTGACTTAATCATTGAAGAGATCAAAGTTGACTGGGTGAAGATGATGGGTTAGTTTGGTTTGGAGAATTTTATTATCATGGTTATATATCTCCGCTTAAACCAAAAATTGGCTTCTTCCATATTTTTTGGACTGTTTTGATTATTTTATTTGCTGCCGTTGATTTTGATTTAACGGGCAGGTTTAAAAATTCGGTTAAATATTGCATTCAATGTTGCGTGTTTTTTCTTAATTAATAATCTGCTATATTTCATTCCTATTACAATTAAAGTCCTAGAATTGATCCTTGACTCACGCAGTAGCGAGTCATTTCTTTTTCTTTATAATAGTAGTAGTGGTGTTTAGTTATTGACCACGTGGTCCTTTCGCCATTTTATTTGTGAATTTATGTGTGTGTAAATAAGTCAATCAAGTTTTACTAAGATCAGGTAAAATGCTGACAACAATATCATGATTTTCAAAAGCATCAATAATGTAATTCACAAATTTGTTATGAAACGAAATACCAAATTGTCAGGAATATGATTCGAGACTAGTAATTTGTTCAGACAAAATGATGTCAAAACATTGGAAATATTGTAATAAAATGATAGTTATTCACATCATCTGCATCGCCTTTATTTAATAGTGGTATATATTATACTACCTTTAGAGGATCTTGAAAAATACACAGTTTAATATACATATTCACTAGGAAAGTTAATAGACTTAATAATATTAAGTTAATATATGTATATTAAGATAAAAATATATCTGCTTTTTTCTTCAAATTTATTATTATTTCTCTTTTATGCTTATCTTTAAAAAGTGAAATGGCATTAATTTTTCCTGAACCTTTTGATTGAATAAATAATTAAATAGGATATTAATCTGATGCTAACTGATTTGATCACAGTCGTGTATTAATGAAATAATATTTGCATTATTGAAATTCGTTCTTGAGTTAGGTGAAGATTTAATTAATGAACTTGAATAAAAACAATAACAATTCTTCGCAAATAAAATTAGTTGTTAAGAAAGTGTTAGTGCATTTATTTAAGATATTTGCATTACTTGAAAAAAATATAAATAAATTAGCGTTAAAAATCCATAATTGTTTTAATTAAATAAATATACATAGAATTAAATTTCAAATGAGTTGAAAACCTACTAATTATTATGTTATTATCTTGTCAACAGAGAAAATTTGGCATTAAATGTGTATGTAGCCTTATGCTACTATAAATTGGATTATTACGACGTTTCCCAAGAAGTCCTTGGCTTATATCTGAATCAATACTCCGATTCTGTCATCGCGACCAATTTAAAGGTAATACATTCTATTTTAACCGCACGCAATCATAGTAATACAATATATGTATTAATTTAAAATTGTATCAAGTTAATCTAACAACTATATAATTAAAAATAGAAGCTACTTTCACTTGTTTAGTTTTGTAATAACATATTTTATTACATATTCTAAGAAGAAAGGTACACAACAAATATTTTAAGTTTTCACGATTTTTTTAAAACTTTTCTTCTGCATATATTTTAATCCTATTTAAAAGCATTGTTTGAAAGTCTATAAATTGAAATTTTGTAATGTTTAGCATATAAAAAGCTTTGGAATGGGGTGTTTAAAAAAATATATATAATTATTATTATTATTATATTATAGCAAGTTATTTTAGGCTTGTAATCACTTTCGACTATATAATGGAGCAGCTGCAGAAAGTGAATTAAGGACAATAGTTGAGCAGAGTGCTAATGCTGGTTTTGGTCATGACTTGGTCAAACACAATTTAGTTGTGTTTAGGAATGGCGAAGGTGCTATGCAGGTATGTAACAAATATGTTTAATAACATAAATAAAGTTAAGGGAAAAACAAATTAATAATCAACATTTTAAAGTTACAATTACCTAATAAATAATATCATATAAATAACATTTATTGTTACTAATAAGAAAATATGTGTTTTCAGTTATCTAAATATCTACGCACATAGAATATAATTTAAAAATACGAAAACATTTCGTGAATCTACAACAATGCGTCTTACTAAGACTACAAAACAAATTAATATTGAAACAACTACTTCTCTAGCTAATACCTCGATTGAATGATACAAAATTAATTTGCGTGTTACAAATAGTACAACTTTCGAAGCAACACTAATTTGAATTAAATTATTTATTTTGAATAAACTAAGAAATGATAAAATGTACTTTAGGTTGTTTAATTTATTTATTATTATTTATTATTAATCATGGAATGTTTTTATAGGTTTTTCCACCTCTTGTTGATGTTGTTACTGAGGCTAGATTAAATCTAGTAATTCATCATCTGAAACAGGATGATACTAAAGAAGCGTATGATCTACTAAAAGATCTACAACCAGCTGTTCCCCAGGAATATATTTTAAAAGCCGTTGTAAATGCAGCTCTTGGTCAAGAATTAAATTCGGTAAAGCTATTATATTTATAAATCATCTGGTATTAAATGGTAAAATTGTGTAAATATATAGTTGGTTTTTGTAGTTTTACATTTGAATACTTCTAATTATTATTTTCTGTAAATATGTTTTTTGATATATTTAACAATTTGAATAAATTCTAATTTCTACAGGCTGAACATATTAAAACTGCCGAGGAATGTTTTCATTTAGTTGGCAGTTCTGCAAGCGAGTGCGATACCATACCTGGAAGACAATGCATGGCAGCTGCATTTTTCTTAGCGGGGCAGTTTGAAGAAGTTCTTGTATATCTAACATCCATTAAGAGCTATTTACATTCAGGTGATAGTGTTAACGTGTCGCAAAGATAATATTTTATTAATTATGTGCTTTATAGATGACACATTTAATTTCAATTATGCCCAAGCTAAAACGGCATGCGATCAATATAAGGAAGCAGAGGAAACATTTCTCCTTATCGAAGATCCAAAAATAAAGAATGATTACGTGTACATTTCAAACCTGGCTCGTTGTTACGTAATGAATGGCAAAGCTGAATCTGCGTGGGAACTTTACTTAAAGATGGATTCAAGTTCAGAAAGTTTCAATTTACTTTTAATGATAGCAAATGATTGTTACCGTATGGGACAGTTTTGGTATGCAGCTAAAGCCTTCGATATGCTGGATCGCCTCGAACCAAATCCTGAATTTTGGGAAGGCAAACGTGGTGCAGTTTGCGGCGTTTTTCAGGTTAGTTCGTATAATAAAAAGTATAATCAGCATTCATTTACAATATCAAATTGTGACAATCTAAAAAATAATATCTAATAATAGATATTGGAGAGCAAACAGAAATATAAAAATCATATAATTATCATCATAATAAAAAATAAAGATACACCATTCTACAGTAACTGGTATCGATGTTGAATCATCCTCACAATGAAAATTGTTATTTTGGTATCATACAATCATATCAATGTATCTATTACATATGCTAGCACTATTATTTATAGGTGCATTAATAATTGCAATGTCAGATTTGTAAAAGGAGCGAAATCTTAGATTTTTTATTAGTGAATTTTCAACTGTGTCGTTCTTAGAATCATCAAGATACAAGGGCATATATTGAACACATTGAACGCAATTTTAATGTGCATTTGTTGACCAGATCACGTAGGTATATTAGGAATCGTGTCTTGTGGAGTTTCTGAATGATGGAACTTGCGTTGAAAATCCATTTTAAATATCAATTATGCAAATAAAATGCAAAATTAAAATTGAGACGAGCCCATAAAAACTCTAAAAATATAATATTATAATACCTAACCATCATGTGAAAAAACTAATTCAATTCATTCCATGTAAATGTTTAAAATGCAATTTAGTTGTAAAATTGGGGATTGTTTATTTTACGAAAAGAGGCGGATTTAGTTTGTTTGAAATTCTACGAATTATTACCTACAAGTTTGATTCTCGAGGTTAATAATTGCGTCATGTGTTTTTATCATTTCTCCGTTAAATTTACAATGCAAATTTAGGTAGTACACTTGAATAACCTTGCAACTCAACAATTCCCTTTGTTAAACCCTTGGATGTACTGTGGGTGTTAAATATGCGTGGCATTCTATGTGAAATGCGCACAAAATGTGCCTAGTGAATGCCCTTGATAATAGGATAATACGAACCTGTTGCAAGTATAGATTAAAATAGGAATAATTATTTGAAAAGTCGTTTGTTACAGGTAATTCTTTAATTAGTTGCGCCTCTAACTACAAGATGGCGCTATAGTGTACTTTGTGATATATAAGTATCATATTAGGAAAAATACGTGCCATTTATTTAAATTGTAATTTCAGAATGTATTTTTTAAGACAGAAAGACCGCTCGGTTCAAACCCTTATTACAAAATAATTTTAATTGTCTCCTTAACGTATCTCCGTATATTTAGATTTGGTTACAATATGACTAAATAATCTGGGGGTATCATAAAATATGCAATTTAATTTTAAAATTTATTAACAATCAGTTGTTTCAAATACTACATCATAAATCTATAAATTTTGTAAATATAATTTTTAAGTTTTTCATTCCCTAGTATTATAATTTTTATATCAAAATTAGTAATCGAATGCTTTTGCATCTGTAAATTAATTATATTGTTTGATTGTTTCGGTCGTTAAAACTTGTAAATATTTTTCCATTGTCTACTCTTATACTAGATTTTCGTCTTGTTTTACATTTGTGGATATTTGAGTTTTATATTTGTCATACTTAAGTTATGTTCCATTTTATAGATGTGTAGTAAGTTGTTATTATTTCCTCATTTATTAATGAGTTAATGAGTTCTTTTGTTCTTTGGTTTCGTTGATTGATTTTTTTCTTGTTTTACATTTGTGGATATTTGAGTTTTATATTTGTCATACTTAAGTTATGTTCCATTTTATAGATGTGTAGTAAGTTGTTATTATTTCCTCATTTATTAATGAGTTAATGAGTTCTTTTGTTCTTTGGTTTCGTTGATTGATTTTTTTTAAAATATTTTAAAATACTCCTAATTTTTAATTTTTAGTATTGCAAAACTAACTTGTGTTTATAATATTTACCTATATCGTTTAACTAAAACCCATATCACATTGATATATTGGATTAGAGAATGGTATGCTTGATTGTTTTATTTTTATATCATCTATAAGTTTTGTATTGTGTTGACATTTTCTAGTATTGAGTTATGAGGGCCATCAGAAAAGAAGTACCCGTTTGTTAATATATGAAAAAAATAGAAAATATTAACAAATAATAACGTTTTATTTAAATTCATTTAATATATATCAAACTACATAATAATTCTCTACGTAGTCACCTCGTAAATTTAGGCATTTTTCGTAATGTGTGACAAGTTTTTAAATCCCAGCTTCATATTCCCCCGGCGTCAGTGTATTAATATCTAATCTTTCTTTCCTGCCAAAATGTCCTTAAATTGTGTAAACAGATAGTAATGTGAAGAGGCTAAGTTTGGACTATAGGGTGGATGGTGACGGTTCTTCCGTAATGACTGTATGACGTCCTAAACGCTGATCATCATGGGTGTTCTCTCCTAAGCTGAAGTTACGACACCATCGCCGAATAGGCCGCTCATCACATTTTCTATATACACATCCTTTAAATGACAATGAAAATCGCAAGGTCGTACATTTCTAGTGTTAAGAAATTTTATCGCAGCCCTATCTTGGCGATTGGCGGCGCGGCGTTCTTGTTATTTTTTTAACATAAACACAAAAACAGAACAGTTCAATACCTGGACGTAACTTTGCACATCTCCAGCTGAATTGAGGGCCTTGCAGCAAAAAGGGACATCCAAATTTTAGCCGTTGCTATTTTCGCCTAGAATTTGAACAAAAATTAGGGCGATCGATTGATGCGAAAAACAAGCGCGCTATAACAAAATTTTGATCTGCTACCCTATTCCATTTGGAGCAAGGAGACAGCAGGCCTGGAGCTGCCTCCAATTTGCAACAAATGCAATGATTGCGTCGTTCGTGACAAGTAAGTCACTGAACGTTTTGAACTCGGGCCAAAAGGACGTACGTAATGAATTAATTATTGTTTTAGCTCTCGTTATTATCTGTCTCCAGGCTTGAATATTAAAAGGATGTACGATCTATATTTGAAACAGAATGAGCCTGATCCCGATGAAACCAAAGAACTACAAGAAAGATACAAAAGAGTCTCCACCAAACCAAAGCCGACACTTTTTTGTTGATTTGAAAGAGAAGAGTAAACTTGCTACTTCTAATAACTAATGCGAGTAATTAACTTTTGATTGTTAGCAGAATATGCCATTGCCTGAAATTCCAGCAGGTAAAGCATTTTATAAACGTCAACTTTGGGCATGTAATTTTTGTATCCACTCAGCAATAACAGGAATCGCTTACATTTATTTATATGACAAAACCATAGCTCGAAAATCATTAAACGAAGTCATATCTTTTATAAATCACTACATAATTAACAGCTTGGCAAGCAAAGTTAAAACACTGTATTTATTCTTTGATAATGCAGCATCACAAAATAACAATTCGACTTTAGTTCAGTATCTGTATACTCTTGTGAGGTGTTCATCTCTTAAGAAGATTGTTCATCGATTTTCTGAACCGGACCACAGCTTTTACCATGTGATCGGTGTTTTGAACATTATGAAACACATTTCAAACAAGTGACTACAAATGTGGAGAAGATGCTATTCAAATTATCTGAGGATCGTATTTTTCAATACAGTAAATAACACATTGAAACTATTGCAGTCAGTGTTTCAAAGGGGATGCCTGTATTTGATTATTTTCCCATAATAAACAATCCTCAAGCCAATCTATCCGCTCTGCCTCATAAACCGCTGTATGATCATGCATTGACATTAAAAAAGGCTAAATACAAAGATGTTATGCAGCTGGTAAAGAATACCAAGTATTTCTGCAGGGTTCTTAAAAGTAAACCTGTTGACCTACAGATGACATTTCTTGCGAAGAGGTCGATGACCAAGCTGAAGTTGACCTTTAAATAAGTAATTTTTGTTAAATACTCGTTCGTTTTTTATTTTTTTTTCATTGATTAATAGTTCTTGAAATAAAAAAATACTTACATGTATGTGCTATTATTTACAGAACAAAAAAGGTAGTATTTTTGTTTTGTTTTTGGTGCAGAACGGAGGCAGATCAAAACTTCAAAATTTCGCAGTAATTCTAATATTTACTTATTTGCTCAAAACTCTGAAACTATAATTGCATATGTTTGTCACACCAAAGAATAATAAATTTAAAAGTATTAGAAACATTTTAGAAAACTTTTCAAACAAAAGTTAAAGGGAATAAGAAACTGAACACGTTTTATTAAAAATATTTTTTCCAATTACTAATAAACTATTGGAGTTACAAGAAATTTATATAACAAATAATCGTAGAGAATTCGAAAGTGAACATATTATTAAGAACAGCTTTTTTGCGTAAACCTCATAGTTTTCGCGTAAAATATAGGGAAAGTACTATGATGGCCACATCACCTTTTTTTTCTTTCAAAATGAGTAATCGAGTGCTTTTAATATTTCTGTAAATTAATTATATTATTTGATTGTTTTGATCATTAAAGCTTGTGAATACTTTTGAATGTAATCGTAAGATCAGAAATCTTCTCGTATGCCTGATTTTAGTTTTGTTTTACTTTTATGGATTTATTTTTAGTTTTATATTTGTCACATTTAAGTTATGTTCTATTTTATAGATATGTAGTAAGTTGCTAAACAGTACTGTTTTAGGAAGCTTATTCTTTTATCTAGTTTAAGTAGTACTTTTAATATTTTATTTTGCTGTATTTGTAATACAATTAAATTTTCTTGGTGGTTTCTCCTTAGATTTTATTATTGTATGTAATCTTTTATTAAGATATTTCCATTTAAATTTACTCTTGTAAATGACTCTTTTGTTATTTTGAGTCTCCTCGGTTATTAATTACGTAGATGTTTTAGGTTTTAAAGAGCTTCTAATTTTTGTTAGTGTTTTAATTGTCTAGTACTTTTTTATTATGTTTGTATATATGTTCATTCTATTTAAGGTTGAAAGTTATATATTATTTTTTCTCTGGTTATTGTCAGCAGATTATTGTAGAACTAGGTTTAGAGTTGTGTGATATATGGATTTAGGTCAGTCGTATGTTTTCGTAATTATTTCCTGAAAATACTATGCAAGTATCATCTAGGTATATGCACGGCTTATTCTTGAAGTTTAGTTCTAGTAGCGCTAGTTGGCCCCTATTCCTGAGCCAAAAAATTACATAGTTTATTGTTAATGAAGATCAATACATTTTTGAATGCGCCCTGATTGATACATTTTGAACACATCAACTGCTTTTTCAGTTGAAAAACGTTGACTTGGTAATTTATTTTTTGTTTATGGGAATAAAAAGAAGTCATTGGGTGCCTTTTTATGAACTGGTCTGAATGTAGCCTTCATCTATTATTACATTTATAATTTTGTCAAATCCTTGTGCTTAATAATTATTTAGTTCCATTATTATTTTATTTATCTGATCGTTTGTTGTATGTTAACATGTTATATCTACTATTTGCTTTCTTGGTGAGTTTTTCTCGTGTCAATTTGTGTTGCTATTTATAATGGTGCTAATTTGCGTATTGACTTGTTGTTTATTTATTTTCTGTTTCCATTTTCCTAGTCTGAAAGGTTTAGTGTTTTTGAATTTTTTTTATTGTATTTAGTATCAGTTTTATTGTGTGTCTTTTTGTCCTCTATGATTCTTAAATTATTGCCTTTCTAAGTTGTTTCTAGATTTTTTATTGTTTGATTTGTGTTATGATTTCCTCACTTATAAATGGATTTTCTTTTAATTTGGTTGATTGATTCTTTGTTAGTTTTTAATATACTTCTAATTTTAATTTTGTTTTTTGTTTTGTAAAAGTTTGTGTTTATAATATTTATCTATATCGTTTAACTAAAACCTATATCGCATTGATATATTGATTTAGTGTTTGGTATGCTTCATTGGTTTATTTTTAAACCAAATATAAGTTTCGTATTATCCGAAAAGAATTACCCGTTTGTGAATATATGAAAAAAATAGTATACAGGTTTTTTAGATGTTCCCCATGGGGATCTCGGAAACTATAAGAGATAGGAAAACGGTTAAATGGGAAAAGATTTATCTGCTAAATATTTTGAAAAAAGTAAAAAGTATTAATTTTCAGAAATCAGTATATCACGGTTATTATAATAGATATAAAAAACTATAAAAGATAAAGTTCTACATAATTATGCAGATTAATAAAATTTCTATCGCCATTATTTTCCGAGATATGACGCAAACTTAGATTTTTTTCAAAATGGAAACCATAGTTGGCTATGGCCTCATTCAATAGATTATTTTTTCTCTTTAATCCAATATGACATAGTTAGCCATGAAAAACATAAAAGCAAAACAATTGTTTTACTTTTATCTTTTTAATGGCACCCAATTTTTTTATTTAAAATAAAACTTTAATTACTATAACTCACTTATTTTTTTAATTTTTTTTTTTTTTTGGAGAAGGCCTGTTTTAATCGTGAGGTTAGTAGATAAAGTTAGCGGGTTAGCAGGAAATGCTTCCAAAGAGGTTAAATGAGCATAAAAAGAGGAAAAAAGAGGACAAAAGAGCGGAAAAGAGGGAATCACAACATCCGTTACAGGAAGTCCTTATCTTATCAACTTCCGGCGACCTTGGGAGCATTTACTGTCCCAGGACCCACTAACTTTATCTACTGAGGTTTCCAAGGCGTTTTTCACTTTGGAGCAGAGAATCCCCCAGGTTTCTCTCTTTTTTTTACCAGTTTTTTATAGTCGCGTTTTTTGTAGTTGTTCTATTCGGAATCAGTTTGTGTGTTCATGGCTCTCTTGTGTGCAATTTTTGCTTGGTTTTTCAGCCCCTTAAGTTAAGTGCATCACCTTGCATTTGTGGGTCCCTCGTCATCCCTGGGTTTTAGAGGGCTGCTTTCTTGTATGCTGATATGATGCCCTTTTGGAGTGCATCGGTCATATTCTCCAGTTCAGGATCTTTTATTGGCTCTTTTTCCAGATCCCAGTACAGGTCGTTTTGAAAAGTTCCCTTCTGGTCAGCCTTGGATCTCTGTACTGGCTTGTGTTGGAGCTTTTTAGTGTAATTTGTAATTTAATCCATCTATGGTCTGACATTGTGACTTCTTAAGATACGTGCCAGTTCTCTACATACCTAGTGATATGAGTACTAGCAAGCGTAAGATCAATGCAACATTGGTAACGCGAGTTTACAATGGTCGGTCAATTACTTCTATTTACTATATCTAATTTTCTACTTAGTATAAAGTCATGCAAAAATTTATCCCTGTTGTTGGTTTCTTGGAGACACATTCCACTAAGAGGGGTATGCCTGCATTTTCACAGTACACCACCACCTTTAGAGTTGGGCGCGGGTTGGAAGCTTCTTGTGAAAGGTATGCTTATGCTAGTGTCACGTAGTTATCCTTATCTTCTACACATAGCTTTACCCGAATAACCGCCAGGTCCTTGGTGGATAGATGCTGCATGAAGATGGGGTTATATTTGTTAGGGAAGAATATAGCGGCACTGGGAGTTTTACCTACGTAAAACAGATCACTGCCTGGTTTACTTAGTCCATGAACCCTGTTTTTAATTGCCCATGGTTCTTGGATTAAAGAAATGCACCACATCAAGCGCTCGTACTAATGTGGCCCTTGCATCGTTCAGTGATGCAGGTTGCATTGAACTACCTCTGTGGTTATTTTGTTTTTTCTTTCCTTTTTTCCTTCCGCTTATTATATATCTATTTATTTATTTATTTATTTTCATGCTTTGGATTACCTGTTAACATAATACATTAAAATACAGATACATAAAAATACACTAAATTTTGAGCACAGGAATCACAGGCGGACTTCATTCTTCAGAATGTTCTTCCAGTCAAACCCTGTTGATGATGAATGTTCCCATTTATTCGAGAATTTTTTCGATTTCTTTCTACAACTGTTATTGCATAAGTCAATTCAAAGTTATTGTTATATCTCGGGTATTTAGGTGGTCGGTACACACTATAGTTGCGTTGCGGTCCTGGCAGGTGCCTCTTGGTTCGTGGCCGATCCCTGGGCTGCCTCGACCTCCATTAAACTTTCGGGTACTCACCTGCCTGTGAGCTATTTCTTCATTTTTACAGGGATGTCGCTGAATATATACAGCTCCCTCTCTTTCCTCTCAATGGTCTCGGAGTCCGTCTGGTCCACTCCCATCACCAGGAGAAGACCTTTCGGTTTCTCCTGTGGCTTTGTTAGAAAGGTGCAACACCTTGCCACATTGATGCTTTTATTGAGGAAGCCCAGCCACCTGTTTTCGGGTCTCCAGGTTTGTTGGGGATCTACATTAGTGTCGGCAGCTGGTTAACGCCGAATGCCACGAGGGTCTTCTTGCACCACCCTTCTGACAAAGTGCTCACCTTGGCCTTCAGCCACTCTAGAGTCGCCTCGTCGTCACAGGTGACTCGAAGGATTTCCCCCGCCACATGGACACCACTGAAGAGTGAAATGGTCTCGCTTCCACTCTGGATGTGATAGTTCAAGCTCTTCCAGAGGCCCACTCTGACTTTTAACGCCACTTCCTTTGAAATCTTGTCCAGAGGATTGGCTGGGTCGATCAGAGCAATCCTCAGGTGGCTACTTGCCACCTGCTTGTATGATTTATTTGGACCTACTGGTTTGCCTGGAGGTCCTTTGTTAAGATTTGCTGTCGATTTTCCATAGTTCCTCTTTGTTCTCTTCCTGTTCCCAGGGGAGGTCCTGACTCATCACTCTAAAGAAGCTCACACTACCGTCCGGCTTAGCTGTTGTTCCTAGGAGAAATTCGGACCAAAGCGTTGTATTGCAGCTTAGTACGCCACGATTCCTTTATCCGCCGACACAGGTAGCCACGCATGGCTGTGGGTGATCATAACGTATCAATGTGAATACTGATTCGATAACTACCATGTGCCGGCCACAACCACTAGGTAGGATTTTTGGCTCAAACTTCTCTGGTTTAGCTGCGCCGTGTTTAGTCGGAAAACAGTGGCACTTCGTGAAGATGTTGTTCTTTACCACGCACGGTCGGTCCTGGATTCGGGAATCCATGAAGCCGTGGGCGGATATGCAAGGTCTAGCCTCCTATCACCACAGCTCCTTAGCGCTTAAGTCTGACTATATCTATATCTACAACGTGTCCACGTAAGTATGCAACAAATGGGAAACTTTTTTATTATTAATTTCTCAGAAAATTTTATTCTTTATAAAAGTTGGTGCTTGATCTTAAACATACAAAAAGTCAAAACAAATGACATACGGTTTTTTGTTCTTCTGTTAAAAATCTCTGATTACATTTTCAATAATATTGGGATGATTATTTAAATGTCTTACACCATTTATAATTTTACTTTCCAAATCCTCTAAATTTCGAAAAAGGCTTCTCAGAATAAACTGTTTTTTAACAACCCCCGTAAAAAGTAATCAAGTGGATTTAGATAGGGTGAGCGAGCAGGCCATAGATCGATGTTGTACAAAGGGGCAAATTATTTGAAAATTTACATATTTATTAAAGGAGAATGATTAACTTCTATTTGATCATTTAATAGAATACCTTTTTTATTATATTTATTAATTTCTAGTTCTTCTAACAAGTTTAATTTTCGACTTTTATTACAATTGTGCAAAATTTCAAAATTATCATTAAAGATATGCTGGTATTCGATTAAATGATTGGCGTAGGTTGAAGCAGTTTTCTGGAATTGAAAGCATTTTTTATGTTTTTGAATGCGGTCTGGTAAATCGACGAACTCGGGCGTATATTTGTTAAAGTGTGGGGATTGTCCTAAGGTATACGTTGGACAAACTGGACGAAGCTTTCCAGACCGCATTCAAGAACATAAAAAATGCTTTCAATTCCAGAAAACTGCTTCAACCCATCCTTCCCGTAGTTCTAATAGTATATAAGCTTTTACCTGTAATTTGTTAAATTATTATTCATCTTCCTGATGAAGCCACTGTGTGGCGAAACATGTTGCAGTGTTCAGCAATAAATGTGAAACCCTCCCAACTGTGTTGTTTTATTTCAATTTTATAAAGAATAAAATTTTCTGAGAAATTAATAATAAAAAAGTTTCCCATATGCTGCATACTTACGTGGACACGTTGTATATAAGTAGGTTTTTTTTTTTTAAATTTTTATATTGCTCGAAAAAATATAATAAATTTCTATCTCTTGTTCAAAGGTATTAAAAAAGATCTTTATTGGCATACAATGATTAATAATTTCCTCGTCCATTCAGTCACAGTTTTGTTTCTTCCCAACTATTCCTTATAACCCATTTTACACTTCTCAGCCAAGTGTCTCCGAATATCCTTTCCACTCTCATATAATATTCATTTTTCGTAACTTTTTCTCATCTGTTTTTCCAACCTCTTTTTCCTGATTCATAACTGGCACCTGGCAAGATGATATTTCTCTCTCTATTAAGCTGACTATTATTTAGGCAACTTCAAACATGTAATTTTTTCAACACATCCCTGCCTTTTATGAACTTTCCTTCTTGTCTCTTTCACCCAAGACGCCAAGTTTACACCAAGCTCTAACCGTTCATTCACTACATACTCTTTCACTCTATTCTCCATTTATATTCCCCTAAACTCCTGTACATTTTCCATCACTCGCCCTTCCATTAACTCATACAACTTCATCATATAACTCATTATTATCTTCATTGCTTCACTATGCAGACTTACTATGTTTGTTTTCTGAAATACTATGTATCTATGTATCATGGAGTTGACTTTTCCAGACTCCCAGCATAATCTTAATATACCACATTTTCTCTTTTTCTCTATGCACTTATAATTTACATGCCACTTATTTTCCCCACCTATCTCAACTCTCACCTTTCCTTTACATGTTACTGAATACATATAATATCCCTTTTTATATTCCTAAACCTAATCCAATTCATCTTTCCTATATTCGCATACAGTTCTCTCTTACCCATATATTTTCCCTCCCTTCGGCATGTCTTTAAATCCCCTCTAATATCTCTCATCCACACTTTGCTTTTTCCAATCACTACCCCGACCGCTCTTTTTAAACACTTCTAATTAATATCTAGATTAAATAGAAAATAGTTCAACGGGCACCACTGTTTTATAGCCATTTTACTCGATACCTTTTCTTTTACAACAATATACGTTGTTCTTTTACTATCCTTATTCACTCTACTATTATATTATTCACACCTTTCTTTCTCAGACATTCTAACAAACTCTTCCTCGGCATTGTGTCATACGTATTATTTGCACAGTTCATGCATTTTTTTTGATAGAAGAAGAGGAAACCCATCTTGAACACCTTCATAGTAAGGTAGTGTAGGAGTCGTACTACTCTTCTGATATCGTTGTTGTGACGAGTCGGACCTCGAGCGAATTGATCGCAGAGTCGCCGAGAGGATTACGATGGCCCTAGGATTTAAGATAGCTAACTGGGTGTCAATTAGTATCGTTGAGACCTTTGAGGTTTACTATTAGTAGTGACATCTTATACAGAAATTTAATTTCTAATTTGCTGTAAAAAATATAGCAAGGGTTATGACAAACAAAAAATAAGAAATATAGTTTCTTCAACGTCAAATTAATAATTCAAGCACAGTAATTGAATAGTGCATATTTATTTTAAAATAAGCACTTATTATATTTGAACTAAAATTGCGAGGCTATTTTTTTAAAATAAAAGTACTCCTTTTTTTATTGTTTATTGTTTTTTGTAATGAAATTATTACACATTTGACAAGTGTGTCAAAACTATTGATTAGTATTAATTAGTTAACGTTTGATATGTGTATATATGTGCCAGCACGTTCAAATGCAGAACAGTGGAAACATGTAATTATACCTTTGAGCATTTTGAATTTACTGTAGGCCAATATATGCGAAATAATTTAAATTGAATTTTCCTGATAAACTATACACTGTCAGTTAAATTTTAAGTTAAACGGATAACATCGTTTTATTATGTAAGGACTGTCAATTTCGGTTTAGATTTAAAATATATATACAGGGTGAGTTTTTTTCGATGTTCTCTATGGGGATCTCGGAAACTATAAGAGATAGAGAAACGGTTAAATGGGGAAAGAAGTGTAGATTTATGAGACGAATAAAGTTCCACTTTCAAAGTTTTCAAAAAAGTCAAGGGTAACTAAATATTTTGAAAAAAGTAAAAAGTGTCAATTTTTTCAAATCAATATATCTCGGTTATTATAACAGATAGAAAAAAACGGTAAAGGACAAAGTTTTAGATAATTTTATGCAGATTAATAAATTTTATCGCCATTATTTTCCGAGATATGACGCAAAATTACATTTTTTTAAAATGGAAACCATAGTTGGCTATGACCTCATTCAAAAGGTAATTTTTTTCTCTTTAATCCAATATAGCATACGACAGTTATTTCTATAAATAAGTAAGTTATAGTAATTTTAAATTTTATTATAAATAAAAAATGGAAAGCCATGAAATAGGTGAAAGTTAAACAATTGCAGTTGTTTATAATAATAGCAATATTGTAATTATTAGCTTTACAGAGATAAACCAAAATGAAACAACAGCATAAAGTAATTCTGTAATTATCAATATATCAATGGGAGAGACACTTTAATATTAAAAAGATATGGTCAAAGAGTCCACTATTAATAGTATTATGACATCAATTATATCTTTTTAAAATTGAATTTATGGCTTTTTTGACTCTTCTGATGTAAATTGAATTAAATGTTTCAATAACAGCTAGTTTATGATCCTCCACGGATTGGTATGATTTTTCATATACTTTGTTTTTTACATAACCCCACAGAAAAAATTCTAAAACGCGCAGATCGGGAGATCTAAGTGGCCCTGGGATTGGTTTATTTCTCCCCACTTATGAGTTAGGAAAAGCATCATTTAAATAATTTGTAAAGCCAACATGTTATGAAGTGAAGCACCGTCATATTGGAGAAATTTCAATCTTGCTTGTAATGATAAATTTAAACAATCGAGAGTATCTTCAAATGTTTTCTGAAGAAAATGAAAGTAATTACTTTCACTTAGTGAGCTTTCAAAAATATATGAACCGAGAATTATTAATCTAAACACCCCGTGGATTAAACCCAAATTTAATTTGTAGTTTTCTCTCTGAAACTTCTCGTGGATTCTCTTGAGTTCATCTACGTTCATTGTGGCGATTAAAAATACCACAATTAGTGAACCGCGATTCATCTGTTCATAATATTTTTGTAAGAAACGTATTATTCTCTTGATAAATGTGTTTATATCACATACAGTATGCTATTTGATCATTACAAAATTATTAGTCTTACGCTGGTTTTTCATTTTTGTTTAACTTGTAAAACTAATAATTACAATATTGCTATTATTTTAAACAACTGCAACTGTTTTACTTTCATCTTTTTCATGGCTACCCATTTTTTATTTATAATAAAACTTAAAATGACTATAACTCACTTATTTTTAGAAATAACTATGTCATATGTTATATTGGATTAAAGAGAAGAAAAAAACCTTTTGAATGAGGCCATAGCCAACTATGGTTTCCATTTAAAAAAATATAAGTTTGCGTCATATCTCGGAAAATAATGGCGATAAAAATGTTCTGATTATTTTTTATTAATCTACGTAAAATTATCTAAAACTTTGTCCTCTACAGTTTTTTTTCTATCTGTTATAATAACTGAGATATATTGATTTGAAAAAATTGACACTTTTTACTTTTTTAAAAATATCTAGTTACCCTTGACTTTTTTGAAAACTTTGAAAGTGGAATTTTATTCGTCTCGTAAATCTACACTTCTTTCCCCATTTAACCGTTTCTCTATCTCTTATAGTTTCCGAGATCCCCATAGAGAACATCGAAAAAAACTCACCCTGTATATAGGGTGGTCCTTTACGGAGACGAAATATGAAGTAGAAAATCTTAATAACTTATTTGTCAACACAAATAGATAATTGTACATACATTATGTATGAAACATCATAGTAGTATACACGGCATTCATTAAAAAACAAAAAATTTAATGAATAAATTCTACTTATTAAAATAATTTCTCTGGCAATATTCAACAACAATGTAATATCTTAGTTGCAGGTCCTTATTATCAATTAAGATTTTCTGATAAAAGAAAACCTTATTATTGTGTCATTTTTTAAAGCATTTTAAAGATGAAAGTCGTTGTAATAGTTCTTAAGTGATTAAGAATCAGTTTTAGGTGTGTTGCTTCTGTTTAAAAATTTGTTTGTTTTTACTAATATCAATATCTATACAAAAAGCAAAAATACGTCCTTAAGCGAGTGGGAGCTTACCTACAATTATTTTTAGTTTACTGTGTAGGACTTTTCACCCAAGTACCTATTAATGAAACAATCGAACTCGATGTTATTCGTGATATATTTTAATAATTCAAAATAAAACCATTAACTTTTTTGATATCACTTCTTTAATAACACTTGTAACTATAGTTTCGACAACTTCAGCTTGTCGTGTGCTTCTATTAAAAAGTACCGTAAATGCAACAATAGACCGGTTACCGGAATGAAGTGCATAAATTGTGGATGTGTGATGCATCCCGGGTGCATAAAATATTATTCAAACATCACAAAAATTGATAACGACCATATAATCTGTTGTGATGATAAAAGTGAGGTTAACATTAGTGGTGAACGTGAAGAACATAACTCATTATTTATAAGTGGATCAGACAAATTACTAATAACTTATTTGAAACGTATTATCGCTGAGAAGAATAATCGCATAGCATTATTAACGACTGATAACGAATTTCTGAAAAAAACAAAAAGCAGTTTTAAAAGATCTCCTAATACGACAACCAAATTCATACCGGCCTCTAAATGTACCATCTACTATAGAAAATCTAAATAAAAATGAAAAGTATAGCTCCATCTGTACGTCCGAAACATATTTAAAGCCACTGCACCAAGAATTAATTAACAAAAACACACAAACTGATATACATGAAAAAGATTTGACAAAGAAACCCGTTCGTTTCTTTTTCAGTTTTGACGTTAAAAATAATTTAAATAAATACAGGATAATAATCAAAATAATACACCAGAAAGTGTGAAAGTGAAGGATACACCTCATAAACAAAATAAACAAAGTAAACGAGGCTTTCACTTTGTGATACATATTTTATAACTTTAAATAAAATAAGAATAAACTTTGTTTATATCACACAATTTATTCGTTTTAAAATTACATTTGTTGCACTAAAAATTCAAATTAGGTTGTCAAGTATGAAATGGGGCAAACATCATATTATTTATTTCAATCGCACACAAGCTCATTTATGGTAGACGCCGTATTTTGACATAATTTGTTTTTCAGTTAATGTATAATGTATCAAAGCAATTAATTATGACTCATTTGGCATAAATAAAGTGCAAAAGCTGGACAAGTTGATATTGCATGAATTGACTGATGCACAGAAGGAACAAAGACTTTCACTTCTTTCACGCAATAAAGGCGAACCATTTTTAATCGAATTGTTATGTGTGATAAAAAATGGATCATGTACGATAATTGTAAGTGTTTATCGCAATGGTTGGACAAAGATGAATTACTAAAACACTGTCAGAAACGAGACCAGAAGAAGCTGATAGTCACTGTTTGGTGGTCTGGCTCAGGTGTCATTCACCATAGCTTTATGGAGCCTGGCCAATAGATCACGACGGATATCTACTGTTATCATCTAGAATAAGAAGAAGTAGTGAGAAATCTTGCGATTAAACAGCCAAAATTAGTTAACCCTTTTGGCCCTGGCGGTGGCAATTGCCAATTGACATTTACATGTCTTTACTTACTATGACAATCCATATTTTTGCTGTTTATCACTAGATGTTACTTCAACAAAGCCTCCTAAACAAAATACATGCGAAGTTTACTTCATTACTTGTCTTGTATTGTTTGTAAATAAGTGTTTGTAATGTCGTAAAAGATGGATGCCGATAACCTCAACAATCTATTTGCGAAGTGCCCCTCTGCTTGTCCAAATTTAGGAATTGTTTCAAAAACGTTCATATTAAATAAATTATGTTTGTGTTTATGTACGAAACTAAGTTTATTAGAATCAATGTAAGTTTTCAGTTTTAACATATTTTAGCTTTAAGCAGGTCCTAAAGCTAAAATGCAACCACTAATTAATTCCTATACTAATTAAGCAAATGAGTTCAAATTTGGTATTTATGGTCTTAAGAAACTCTTCATCAATAATAATTAACAAACAACTTTATTTTTTCAAATTTAATCGGATGACTCCAATTCTGTTGCATGACGACGCTCGACCACATGCCGCACGAATTACCGTGTCAAAACTACAAGAGTTTGAGTTGGAAACTCTCCGTCACCCACCATACTCGTCCGACCTTGCCCCAACTGACAATCATTTCTTTGAAAATTTAAACAACTTTTTATCTGGATAAAAATTCAATTTCGCATAGGCTGCCAAAATTGCGTTTCAAGTCTTCTGCAGCAAAGGGATAAATGAGTTACCTCTAAAACGGAAAAAGTGTATCGATAAAATGGGTGCATAATTTGATTAAAAATAAAAAGTTTTTATTGAAAAAATATCGAATGCAATTATGTGTATTTTTTGCTTCATTTCATACTTGACAACCTAATATGTGCCAATAATAAAAATTAAAATCAAATATGTAAATCAATGTTTTTTTTCGGAGAAATCACAAACAAAATTAAAAGCATTTTGAAAAAGCAACGTTTTGACCATCATTGAGCGAAAGAATTATCTGATTCATCTAATTGGCCCATGGGACCATATGTTTCTAAGTTTTTTTTTTATCGACGACACAACAATGCAATAGAAATGGAACAAATTTTAACAACTTCTAAAAAATCTTAACTGATTACGAAAGCAATAATATTAACGAAAAATATAGAAGCTTAGAAAAAAGAAATTAACATTGAAGTTATAGAAGAAATTATAATTATGTTAAATTCGATACTTGTTTTGCTAAATTCTTGATGGAACCAAATTTTCATATTGAGAGATGTAATACACTTGTTATGTTCCATTTGTTTATTATCAGGTAACTGACACGTGTTTCGGTCCTTACGGATCATTCTCAGTTTTAACTTTGAGAATGATCTGTAAGGACCGAAACACGTGTCAGTTACCTGACAATAAACAAATGGAACATAACATGTGTATTACTTCTCCCAATATAATTATGTTGTATCAAATTATGAAAATAAAGCTAAATAAAGTTGAAAATTAATTAAAAATTTCAAGGTAAAACAACTTCTTCTACTAATTATAAAATTAATCATAGTAATGAAATTATTGATGACAAATTGCTGAAATATTGGGAAACTTCTTTTTTTAATGATATATTGAATAAAGTGAATGCACGTCTTAGAAATGATTTACCATACAATTGCACTACTTCATAGATTGAAAACAACAGTTTATTCTTTGATTCCTTAACCGAAACGGAAATGTTATATGTAATATGTAGTAGTGAATTCCAAAAGAAACTACTGGCTCAACTGATCTAGGCATGTGCTGAAGAAATAGTTCTATAGAAAATTGTAAGTTTGATAATAGCTGCTATATTACCCATTCCTAAAAAGGAAAATTCCCATAATTTAGATAATTTTAGACCAATAGAAATAGTGTTCTTTCTAAATTATTTGAAAAAACTGTAGCAATTAAAATATTATCATTCTTGATCAAATTTAATATTTTAACAGAAATTCAGCCTGGCTTTAGACCTGGACATATTCCACTGAAATTAGTTTAATTAATTTTATACATCATATTAATAATTGTCTAGACATTTGCAATGGGCATTCGTAGACCTTTAAATGACTGGTTAACTTCCTATCTTGAAGATAGAAACCTTGTAGTAAAAATCAACCACATTATAGTAGGGTAGTACTTTAGGCCCGTTATTTAGTTATTTATTTATTCATCTTTGGGCTTCTTTCTTAAAAAATGATGTATACAATAAATCAATTAAAAAAAACATACTTCAAATTTTGGGCGATGTATGTTAATAATTTGAGCCTGTCGGCGGCTTATGGGAAAAACCTGGGGATTAAAGCCCAAGATCACGTATTGGTTGTATAAAACGGCGGTTATACCCATTGTTACCCAAAAACTAGACATGTAAAAGAAGCTGAGTAGGTTTCAACGTTTAGCATTTCTAAGCATTACATGGGCCATGCAAACGACCCCAACCACGGGAATGGAGGCAATCATTGGTCTCACACCGCTCCATGTAGTGGTACAAAAATAGGGACTTGTGGCAGCCCTCCGACTACACCAGAGAAAGAAACCACTGCCGAGAGCTGGACAGGACACCTAGAAATACTGCAGCAAATCCACCCTTTCCTTCTGTCCAAATTGACGGATGTCATGTCCAGGAAACTCGAATTCGAATTACCGTTTAAGGTGTCGATTGAGGACCCCAAAACGGCTTTGATGAGAGTAAAGGAGTTTGGGCGAGGAATATCAGCCTGGTACACGGATGGTGCCAAGAATACTAGGGGTACTGGAATATGCACTTCTGGCCCTAACCAAAACCATAGGAGCTTCATGGCTCTATGTCCGACATGCACGATTTTGCAAGCGGAAGCGATTGCAATTGATATGTGCCCCAGAGAATGCCTGGATAGGCACCTAAATGGCACGCATATATACATCTGCTCAGACAGTCAAGCCGCATTAAAGGCCGTTCGAGAACAACGAATAACAACTGATTGATTCTCATGTGGGTCCCAGGACACGGGGATATTAAAGGCAACGAAATGGCCGATGAACTCGCAAAAAGAGGTGTAAATGCCACTCCTATAGGACCAGAGCCGTTTTGCGGACTCCCCATGGCGCACAGAAGAGAGGTGGTTCAAAAACGGGAAGAGGACAGAAGTCGCAAGCATTTCAACAATGTACCAGGTCTACGTCAATCAAAATGATTCATCAAACTCGATCACAGCCATAAGGTGCTTGAACTCACAAGGAACAAGCTACGAACTTTCACCGGACTCATGACAGGGCATTGTGCCCTCCGATACCATTTGTAGAAAATGGGAAAATAGGAAAGTGGAAACTGCAGATTATGTGATCCGGCAGATGAAACGACCGAGCACATACTATGCACTTATGTCGCGATTGTTCGCAAGCGTCTTTTACACTTCAGTAGGGACCGATTATCCCATGAAGAAGTGAGAAATATCTCCCCCAGGTTATCTCTTTAACGCCCCCTTATACAGCAGCTACTTAATCATGATTAAAAAGTTAATCAATGGTTAACGGAAAATCGGCTTGCACCGCAGCTTAATCACGATTAAAGTCCCCTAAAACCGTCAAATATTAACCAGCCGATTTTGGCTGATTAACGTGCGAAGTACTTAGCGCTAACTTCAGGACGTTTATAATCGTGAAGTTATTTATGCAGACATTTTTTATATATAGGTTAAGTATACAGTGTCCTTAATTATACGGCATAAAAATACCAAAAATAAAAATGAAAACCTTATAAAAACGTGTATTATTACTCTGTGATCGGTGGTTACTTAATCAGCCGACGGTGCAAGAGAAATAGTCTGGTTAAAGTTAATCAGGATTAATTAATCGAAAAATTTAATCAGATCTGGTGCAAGTATGTATGTTCTGATATTTAATTTTTTTTTTAATTTCATGGTTGCCTCAGCTTTTAATGCTTTTAGATGAATAGAATCAAGGAAGTTATAAACTTTGTTATTATAGTGGGTACCTTTGTCAGATTTACTAAATGTTGTTTTCATATCTTGCTTCTTTATAAAAATCTCGATTAATATATAGCTAATATAAAATATAAAAATGCATATTTGACAAGAATTAGAAAATTCGAAATATAATATTATTTAATGTCAATAAAATAAAATGTTGTATCCTATTGCAAAATACTTCTCTACTTATTAGAGTTTACTTGATTGAATCAGATACAGCTTACTGCTTTATTTTGTAAATGAAATAGTGATTATAGTTTTAACTATAATATTGCCATTAAACTGAAAGTACCTTAAATTGCGAGCAATTTCCTTGTAAATACAACAGCCTTAAGCAGGGGCACATTTAAGAGTCGGATCGTATAATAGGGAAATTCCATTGTGCGGATTTTATCGGCAAAATCCATTACTGAAAGTACACCCTGGCCGAAAGAATTGTCTACGTTCAGAGATCGGTTTGAAAATGTCTAATTATTATTTATTTATTATTTTTAAATTATTATTATTATTATTTTTAAATTACGACCGGACATCCAATGTATGATGTTTTCGAGAATCTGAACAAGTTAACTTTTAATCCCAGATTGTTCCATCTACGTTTTACCGTTAAAATTTATAGTTTAGGTATGATTTTAAACTGACATTAATGTTACATATTTAAAAAACATTTTAATTTTAAAGCTAACATTGCCAAACAGCCAATGAACTTAAGGTGATATAAAATAAGTGTGTCTTAATTTTTCCAAATATTTTTTTAAATTTAATTAATCATAAAAAAGTTCATTCAATGATGTTTTTAAATACCAAGCTACAGAACTTTCCCTTATTATTTTAAATGCAATTCAAATTAAATAATTAGTTTTACCAAATATTGGTATAAATTTAAAATCTTTTAGATACTGAAGATAAGATAATACGCTTTTTTTCTATATTCTTGTAACAATTCAAATAATAAGAATTTTTCTTAATCAAAGAAAGTTGATTAACTAGAAATAATAATAGAATATTGCAAAGCGTTCGTGTATCATTAAAATTGTGGTAAATTGATATCCGAAATTGATAAAAAGGTACGGAAATTAGTATAATAGTAGTATAACTAATATAAGTATATTATTTGGTTATATGTATATAGCATTTTTTATGAAATTTGCCACAATTTTTCGGCGTACAAGCGATGACTTGGAATAATTCTCGATTGGTTTACAGACATGCTAGATCAAGTCCACAGATTCAAATTTGATGGTAATTAAAACATTCTAAAAATATATTTTTAATAAAATAAAATACTACGATATCATTTTGTAAATCTATAACCAGTTTTATTAACACTACAAAACAAATCACTTATTGATACAAGTACTTCCCTGGCCAATACCTCGTCAGATATTGAATTATATAAAAGTAATTTACATGTTACAAAATGGAAAATGCTATCAAAGCAACACTAGTTTGAATATATTTATTTCGGTCAAATAAAATTAAACAAAATAATATACGTTAAACAGTTGGATCTCAACAATACAGTTTTAATACAGGATGTTTCCGTGATCCCGAGGGAATAAAAGTAACCACATATACTCAAATGAAAATGATAATGATTCATAAAAAAAATATTATAAAAGTCTTCAGATGGCCAAGATACAGGCCATCAAAGTTAAGAAATATTTTTCTAAATATTTTCTATACCGTTCGTGGTAGAGTACTGCAATTTGGTACAGCCTAAATTAACATCAAGTAAATTCCTTAAGCAATTTGTCACTTCGATCGGACCGCAGGAACCAGGCTATACAGGATGTTCTTAAAACTTGTTTGCTCAGAACTTTTTTGTTTGCTTTTAATAGAAAATTTATTTTAGAAACTTTTATCACTCTTTAAAAATTTTGATAATAGTGGCCGTTGCCGAGTTACAAGCAAAAGTGTTAAACTCTGATTTCAATCAAACAAAAAACCAAAAATCCTTGGAAAAATATGAGTCGGTGATGAAAATTGAAAAACGCATTGAGATATGGACTTGCCTATGTCGTTTAAACAAACAGTTTTTTAGTTAAGTTAATTTTTCGTTAGTTTTTCGAGATCAAAATTGAGAATTACTTTTTTAACGAACAGACTGACATGATTTTGACCTTAGGTGAATGTCATGGAAACACCGTAGCAGCCGCTAACCCTTATCGGGAGAAATTTCCGAACCTAAAAACAATTAAAAGCCGTTTGAAAGAAAATGGTACGTTTAAACCCAATTTTAGCAACAACTGCAACATAAGATCTTTCCGAACTCCAGAACTAAGAGCAAAAACTCTAGATTACATAGAAAAAAATACTACCACTAGTACTTTAGATATAGCCACGTAGTTTGGAACTTCAAAAATAGTCTGGCGTGTTTTTCGCGAGCAATAACTTTATCCCTTTCATTGCTGCAAAGTTCGGGAAGTTCGCCTGGTCCATTAACTACTACGACTGGAATATTGCCAAATAATGCAGCAGAAGATAAACATTGATGATAAGTTTTTAGAAAGAGTACTTTTTACTGATGAATCCACTTTTCTAAAGACGGAATCGTCAATTTATTTAATTTATTTTCATAGTTGGTAGAATGACAATTTAAAATTATGGAAACCTTGGAGATCTCAATGGAAATTTTCGCTCAACGTGTGGGCAGGCATTGTGGGCATCAATTGTCATTGACGTACCTTTAAATATAAAGCGAACAATGTTACATGATGGTGCCTCTGCGTACACTGCACGGGCTGTGGAAGAATTCCTGGTTAATCGTTTTCCGGGACGGTGGATCGAACGAGGAGCAGATGCAACGATAACTTGCCTCCCCCCGACCGCAGGATCTTACACCTTTAGACTTTTATTTATTTGGGCGTGTTAAATCGCTAGTCTACAGCGTTCACATAACATCTGTCAGCCAGCTCAGATTACGAATAATTAATTCGTTTAATCAAGTTTGTACTGAGTTAAATCATATGTTAAATGTTAAATTCCAGAGTTCGTTAAGGACTGCATTACCAGGCGTATTTTTTATTCTCATTTTGTTTATTTTAATGTTATTGGTCTTATTATACATCTTATATTTCTTGTTTGTTATTAATGTTAATATATTGTTCTGAAAATTACCTATATTTTATTAAGTCAACTAAAATTAAATTAAAACTAGATACAAATAATTATGCACTTATAAATTTATGCAAATAATGGTAATTAGCTTAGTTTAAGTTATTCAATTGTCATTGCCCACTGTTATCAAAATTTTCAATGAGTGATAAAAGTTTCTAAAATAAATTTTCTATTAAAATGTGGACGAATAACTGTAGATTTACTAGCAAACTAAAAAGTAGAAGTGAGAAGTAGTCGTCGCAAAGAAGTGGTCGCAAGATGGGAAAGCAAACGAAGGAATATTTTTATGTTTTAATTCAGAAAACGGGAATACGTAACGCAATCCCTTAAAAAGTGATGAGCTGTATACGCTGTATACGGTAAAGATTCACGTTATATATATACAGGGTTATTCACGCTATACGGCACGGAATATTGTGGCTAAAATACGTGACTTTCAAAAAGTTTCACTTTGGGGATATATGGGGGTCTATTAGGGCTACTTTTTAAAATTATTTTCATAATATACAGGGTGTCCCAAAAACCCCAAAAGTATCAAAGTTGTGTTTTTTTTAATGAAACACCCTGTATTTTATTGCATTTTTGGATCCGTCTATAAAAATAAGTATGTGTTTTAATAAGGTTTCTATTACATAAACCTTAAGGTTTTTGAATTAATTTGAATTTTGTAAAAATGTAACCTAATTTTCATGTATCAAATACTTAAAAAGTAAGTAAGTTATGCATACCAAATTTGCACTGAAGTGTAACAATAGATCATATTTTATTTTCCAAGTATAATAAACTTGACATCTTATGCCGGGTGTAAAAAAATTGGAATTAAACAAATGAGAACTTTAAATGACTATAACTTCATTTATTTAAATGGAACGCTATATTTATTAATTTATCAGCAAATGCACGTTTTAATTACCTATCGAATGGTATTTAAATCTTAAGTGTTAAGTCTTCTCGTTTTTACAGAAAACGCCAAAATATTGTTTATTACACCGTTTTAATACTTTTAAAGTAAAAATTTTAATGTATCTAGTTTTCTATCGTATTTAAAAACGTCAGATAATTAATTTAGTCTGTTACTTTAGTTTAAAAAGGATGTCTTTTGTTATAGTTGTGTTATTTTGCGTTTTTGTGTTAGATCGTTAGTAATCGTTATTGTTTGAACATGGTTGTTGTATGTCATTATAAAAAATGAAAATTTACACAGATTTTCTTATACTGAGGTTTTTATAACTGACACTTCCAATTTCTTTAAACTGGTTTAATAGTCTCTCAAAAATGGCTGGCTTAGGGTGATTTCTTTCGGGAAACCTTTAAGTATAAACTCGACAAGCCAATAAACAATTTTGATGACATTCTCCAAGCATAAAAATAATGCCAATAAGCCCTTCTTTTGAGTAAATCTTCATTTTTTACCAAAAAATACAACAGCGATGTTCAAACAATAACGATTACTAACGATCTAACACAAAAATGCAAAATAAGACAACAATAACAAAAGACAGGCTTTTTAAACTAAAATGACAGACTAAATTAATTATCTGACGTTTTTAAATACCATAGAAAAATAGATACATAAAAATGTTTACTTAAAAAGTACTAAAACGGTGCAATAAACAATATTTTGGCGTTTTCTGCAAAAACGAGAAGACTTAACACTTAAGATTTAAAAACCATTCGAAAGGTAATTAAAACGTGCATTTGCTGATAAATTAATAAATATAGC